>AWUE01022489.1:0-79695 GCA_001974825.2 Corchorus olitorius | reverse complement strand
AATCAAAGAAAATTTGCTGAAGTCCTTAACCATTGGCTGCCAAGTTGAGTTATTAAAAATTCTTTTTATTTTCAATTTTTTTAAAAAAAATTTACTATATATATACTACTACATACTGTTTCCTTTTTCCTTTTTTTTTTTTATCATGTATCATATCAAATCATATCGTGGATAAGGTACTATAGGTATTGATTGAAAATGTTTTTTTTTCCTATGTTGCTTTCATAATAATAATAATCACATAATGATCAATTACATGGATAATTAAGACAGATCAATGAAATGGATAACTATTAAACAAGCCCAAATTCTTTAATCAAGGGATAAAGATAGAAAAGAAAAGGAAAACTCTAACTCTAGCCAAAACCTAAATTAATAATGGTTATTATCATGTTTATACAAACATGGCAATGCCCTCTTTTATCATCAAAGAATGAAAGAGAAATAGAAATTGACATTTCCCAAACTTTCATTTATCTCTGTAGAAATGTACCTTATTTGTTTATGGCAACAATAGAAATGTACTTTAGTTAGGCACCTTTTGAGTCCGTTCATTTCTTTGTCGGGTTGCCAATATATAGGGGGAATTTGAGAAATTGCAAATCCTTTCATGTACATCAAATATATGTGTAATCTCAATTACATCAATTTAACTTGTAAATTCATGAAATAACTTAATTAAGACTATAATTGAATATTGACATCTAAGTTCCATATGTGTAAGATATCCCAATTCTAGAAATATTCTATTCATAATGCTTTTCCATATCTAGAAATGATTAAATACACATAAATTTTACGAAAACATTTAATCTGTAAGTTTTTCCTACAATTATGTAATTATCTAATCATAGTAAAAGATTATTTAGGGGCATATCACTAATTATAAATATGAGCTCTCCATATGCTACTAAATATTGAGTTGTAATTAGTTGATTTTATAAAGGAATTTCAGGTAATGTTTCCTAATTTTACCCATATATATTGATTAATGGGTAAGAAATTAGTGTACACTAAAAATGGGTGTTGCTACTTGATAGCACATATATGTAGAGGAGTTAATGAATGAATAATTAACTAAAATGGGTGTTGCTACTTGATAGCACATATATGTAGAGGTAAGAAATTAATGTACACTAAAATGGGTGTTGCTACTTGATAGCACATATATGTAGAGGAGTTAATGGATGAATAATTAAAAAAAAAATTCTTAAAAAAAATTAAAAATTTCAAATCCCCAATTTGTCATCTTCCATATATAGTAGGGCAAGTGGAAGATTACACATTCCCAATCAAAAAAAAACTTCTTCAAATCAAGGATCAACACATCAATAAAAAGGCACATGACATATGCAAAATCTTATAAGGTTAGATGCTAATTTAGATGCTCCCCCATTACCTCACCACCTTTTTTTTCTTAAACATTTCAAGCTTTAATTTTTTATATGATAATTAATCAAAAGAAAAGGGCACATTAATGGATTTCATGTAATGTAACATATATAGGGTTCTTTTTACTTCTTTAATTACAACAAAAAAAACCCATTTGGTCAAAAAAAAGAGCCAATGCTTTTGCTTAGGTTAGCTCTCAACTAACTTACACAATGAAGATATATAGCAGTCACCCAATAATTTCCCCTTTCCCTTTCCTTCTTACCTCATCCTCCCTTTTGGCTTTATGTCTTCATTATTAATAGAAAAGAAAGAAGCAATTTGGGTTTCTTTTAATTAAGAAAATAATAATAATAACCTAATAAAAAGGGTATATTCCTTTTGGGGAATTGAGAGTGGGTGAGGTAGGTGTTTTGCCCTAAACAAGGTAAGCTTTCATTTCTTTATATTTGTTTACTAATAAATTGTGGAGACATGGCGGTTTGAAGATAAGGATTACCGGCCTTAATTACTAATTTAGCTAACTTGATTAGTGGTAATGACGTATGAAATGGGGTTCTTGATGTTGCCATTGTCAAATGTTTGGAACAATTCTAACATCACTTCACCAATTTTTTTTAACATCAAAATTATAAAGAAATGAAGTTTTAACCATTCAAAGATTGGGTAAATTGTCACGTACTTGGTTGGGAATCTACCAACAAAAAGTTTTGAACCTGTACTCCATTGTAGTACAGATTAATCATATATATAATCTCAATTTAACTAGGGATGGGTTTATCTTATACCATGTTCTAGAACAAATATTAATATTAATATACCTTGATTAATTAACCATTTAAGATTAAAGTAAATATATGATTACGAAATGCTTATGTAGTTACATGTAATGTTGCATTATTGCCATGCATATATATATAACGAACACATGCTCGCACGTGCTTTTACATATCATACAAAGAAAGTTTCATTAACGTGTGCTTAGAAACACTGTTAAGGGTAGTTAGCTTTTTAATTTATAATATAATAATAATAAATAATTTTTATTTAATACACTTTATTTTTATTGAATTAAAGTATTATTCCTTTACAACTTTCTTTTTAAAGAGTTAATCTCACTACAATTTGAATAAATCCTTATATATCTAAATATTTCATGAGAATTCAATATAAACGAAGAAACTAAACTACTTATCCACCAAACTAACAAACAAATAAAAAAAAAACTAAAATCAGACTTAAATTCAAGCATGATGCACCTACCAGTTAATAAATCGGGTGCTTTTATTACTTTTTCTTAATAAATAATTAAAGCATAATAAAAGATTAAAAAGGGGAAGGATGACTGGATGAGCATGAAATGAGAGGTGACTTGGAAAAAAACGGAAAAAAAGGATGTATGAACTTAGGTTGCTTGGTGCCAAAAAAAGAACTTAGGTTGCTTAGCCAGATTGGGCCCGACATGAGAGTATATTGGGCTTCCCTCTAATATCTTAGGGAGTTTTTTTTTTTTGGCACCAAATATCTTAGGGAGTTTACGTATAAGATAATGAAATGGGTGGGTGAGATTTATGATATGTGAATTTTTATAAAGATAACAATAAGGGTATCCTCAGACCTTATTAAAAGACTAAATCTTTTGTCACCGGGAGCACAATAGATCATAAATACTTCCAACAACAAATGAGAGCTTGTTTGACATGTTTCCGTTTCCTGTTTTCTGTTGTCAATTTTCTATTTTTGGAAACAAAACAGTGAAAACATGTTTGACAAGCTCTTTCCGTTTTTAAAAATTTTGGAAACAGAAGCAGTGTTTTGGAAAAACTTGGAAACATGAATTTTATGTTTTCATATTTTGTTAAAATATAGAACTACATTGAAGAACAATAACTCACATGCTTTTTCACCATTTTTTTACTGTTTTATTTAAAAACATACAACCAAATTGTATATTTAAACATGTTTTTATTTTAAAAAAATTGACAAGTAACAAAAACAAAACGAAAAAAAAAAAAGAAACGATGCTAAACGAGCTCTAAATGTTCAAAGATCAAACTTGTATTCTCACAAGGCAGTATCCAACTTCTAATTAAAAAAATGAATATAGTTTGGTTTTAGTTAAAAGGACTCTAGTAATAAGTAATTAAAAAATTATTATTTTTGTGGCCCGTTAAGGAAGTATGACCAAACCCAATATGATTGGGCCCAATGTTCAAATTTTAAACCCTTTGAAATCAGCGATCCAACCGAAATTGGACCGGATCAGCCCACATCGCACCCTAAACCGCTAAAACCCCCAAACATTGCTCGTCGCCTTGCTCGGGATTCAGATTTCAGCAACTGCAACACAAAAAAGAAGAGAGGTTTAGTCGACATTACAGCCAATACTTTCATCGTTGCCGTATCGGTATTTTTCTTCTTTCCTTGTTCGAAACTTTGCGTTCTATTATTCATTTTAAGGAAATAGATTTTAGGGTTTTTTTTTTTTTGTATTTTTATAAATTTCATTTCTAGTTCTTTGCTTCAGCTTGGTTTTAATTGCAAAATTTAGATTCTGTTGTTATGTTTGAAATGATTATGTTTAGGTTAAGTTAAATATTATTAGGGGAATGTTTGATGATATCTTCACCATGATTAGATATGTGATTTTCTGTAGTTATAACCTGTAGAAAAGTTATTATTATTATATATATGTTTTGTGGTTAAGTATGATTTGGAGGATTTGATGATAGCTTAATTTGGATTATTGTGCAGTAGCATCAAGTATGAAGGTAAGAGCATCAGTGAAAAAGATGTGTGAATTCTGCAAAACTGTTAAGCGCCGTGGGCGTGTTTATGTAATATGCATTGCCAACCCTAAGCATAAGCAACGGCAAGGATTTTCCACATTTGCATCTGAAGGCACATTGCCTCCTCCTACGTATGACCCTCTCCTTACAGTTGATTTACTTCTTCAGTTTTAAGTTTTATTTTCCGGCTCTTGTTTTAGTACGCTATGAATTTAATGGCTGCTTGCCGTGGTGTTGGATCCTTGGAGATATTTTGAGATATTTAAGTACTGATTTTGTTTGTTGTCTGAAGTGGGATGATGTTAGTTTTTTTTTTTTTTTAATTGTTAATATTGTGGCTTATTAGGGTAAGGCACCTTAATTTGATGTAGATGAGAAGGGTTGTTTTAATAAAATTACACATATTAGCATGTTCTTTTGTATTTATGGTCTGCTTACTTTGTTTCAATAAGATTCCGTAATCTTTAATTAGCTCGAGAGATAGGAGACATGCTTTTTGCAAGGGAATACTTTTTTCATACAAAACATTTGTGAATCTTCTGCACACCTGAGAGGCATGTGTTTCAGTTTTTCTTTAGGACTTAGGAGTCCTGTCCATAATATTGGCTGAGTGCTTGGTACTAAGTAAATTGCTATCTCATTGATTTAGGCAACACCTAGGGAAAGTAATGCCAAATATAGTAGTTATATCATTGATGCAGCTGCTTTATGAATTGGAGAAGAGTTTTGTCTCCATAAAGCCTAAAATTTATGCAGTTTAGACCTCTTTGCTGTTTATAGATTAGCTCCTAAAGCAATTCAAAGTGGATGCCCCAAAAGCAGAATTTCTGCTAGAGGCCATCTTGACAGATGAGATGTGCATCGGTGTATCTATCATTATGCTTTTAAATTATTTCTTTTTCGTTTGTTGAAATACTTCTACTTGAATTAGTGCAATAACATGCACCCAACCTTTGAAAGAGCTTTTGGGTTGAACTTAATTCTTTAGACAGATACGGCCTTGCACTACTTTATGCCTCCATCACCATGAGTATATACCTGGTTGCAGTTCCCTTGTTCTCCCTCATGTATGGTCAATCTGATTTTGTTGTGTTTCACCGGCCGGTTGTTTTAGTACAATTAGGCATTTGCTACTGTCATAGGATGCTGTATGCTTTTCGAGTTTTGAATCTTTATTGGAAGATTGTAGCTTTTCAAATAAGCAGTGGTTCGGAGATTTCATAATGTGCTTGCTGAATCTTTTACAGGTCAACAGAAACAAACGTCAAGCATGCAATTGTGCCAAGTTACAATATGCGGGCAGGACTAGCGTCCCTTCTTCCCCAAAAGCAACTACCTTCAGTGATGTTTGGATGGCGTGATGCCCTGGCATCTCTCATATTCAAACGTGGAAATTAGGTGGAACAAGGAAAGCAAATACAGACAGTTGTGAACTTGACATCCAATTCATGCTGCTGAATCTAGGATTCTATGAATTTTGTTCTCAATTGCAAGTATATTAATGAATAGCTAAGATATATCGGAACCCTCCCCCTTTCGTGTTTTGTTTGATCATAATGCTGAACCTATTTGTTGCAGTCCTATAAGGTTTAAACAGCCATTCTGCTATTGAAATACCGGTTTAGTCATAATGACATTGCTGTTCGACGCTTTTGGTGCTTCGGCTTGCATTTATACATGAAGGTACGAATCAACCAAGAGCAGAGCTGCCTTTAGTTTCTTGGAGTTGTTTTATTCTTGTTCACCGGGAATGAAAATAATATCAAATCAAATGAAATACAGAAGTAGTAAAGGCAAACTCTTTCTTTTTTTGAGCTTGTAATGTGAAATTCGCTTTTTAAAGCGCTTGAGAATAAAGTAACTGTGTGTGAAGTCGTGTAAAACGTTTTGAGTTTCGGTTGCCTTTTGAAGGTAAAGAGGAGCCCATTTGATTTCTTGCGGATTCTTGGGCCAGCCACCATTGTTTTGTTAATGGCTACGACGCCCTTGACATGGACGTCTCGGGGCACTTTTTTTACTCGACTCCTATGTTTGACCTTCAGCCCAAGGGGTTCATTTTTTCACTTTTTGTCTTCTTGAGAGGTTATTAGTACAACATTTTAATCAAATGATTTGTTAAATACAATTTGGGTTTTGCATGGATAACTTAAATATGACTGAAGGAATTAGGCAAATTATACAATACACCGACAGTGGAGTTTAGCAGACTACATAAAGGGGTCTTGAAGGGTAACATGTATCCTCTAGGGACTAGATTGAAATATTTAAAACTTAATTAATTCAAAAAATAGACATGTGTCAACTCTATAACCCGCTTATGGATTCCAAAACTTACACTGCCAATATATCAAATGATTACCCAAAGAATTATCCTTTATTGTCACGATTTATACAACAAACCAAATATCAATCTAATGTTACCTTCATTTTTTTGTCATTTTGCAAATAAAAAAGTTTGGGTATTTTAGTATTAATTTTTTGTTGTATAGTAAAGAAATAATTCTATATTAATAATTCTACTCTTATCTAGAGAATCATTATCTATGTTTTTCTTCTTTTCAATTTTTTTTTGCATGAAATATAATAGATTCTATAATAATTCCTTTGCATTCATTTTACAACGCAGCTTTTGTGAAAGACAGCGAAACATTATTTTTCATGAATTAATTAATTAATTATCAATCAATCAAATAAAAATAATAATCAATTAAGAAAAAAAAAAGCTACTTGACTTTACTTTTGACGCATCAATTCTTTAACTGATTTGCCCACCCACAGCCCATGTTTTGCTAAAGCTTAATCCAAAACCCAAAACCAAAAACCCAGAGCGCGTGCATTTCAGAAATTTCTTCTTTCTTTGATTTTTAGTTGAATAATAGTTCTTCTACAGTTCTATACTTCTACCCATACCCAAATCCAAAAGCAAGAAAGCATTAAAAATCTTTTTACTTTCTTCAGCTTTTTTTTTTAATTTCACTTCATAATAATCTCTTTTTATTCTTTAACTGCCCAAACCAATCAAGTTGCAGCAGCAAGCCAGCAACAGCAACAACCGCTACCCCTTACTATAAAAAATATCCCACCTATCCCAATTATGGAAATATTTTAATCCTTTTTTAAGTACCCAATTATTCATTTCCCAGATTCCTTTCTTTCCTTTTTAAGTTTGGGTTTTTAAATTTGATTTGAATTATTGAGTTTTTCTTGGTGGGTTTTGGTTTTGACGGCACTGATGATTGTTTCGCCGGAAAATAGAAACACAAAGAAGAAAACATGGTGACTGTTAATAGCCTGGTAACCTCTTGGATCGCTGACCTTTTCGCTTGTATGGGGTAATTCTTTCATTTCTTTTTCTTACTGATTATTGTTAGTTCCTTCTTTTTGAATCAGCTGTTTTGGATGTGCTTTTTTCTTTATAGTATTTTGTATCTTGTATTTTTGAGTGTGATGATTAAAAAGCGCCTTTTAGGGTAAGAAGTAAGACAGAGTTGACTGTTTGAGTGTTGACTTTGTTTCCTTCGTGTTTTTTTGCCCCTTATTGTTGGACTAATGTTTTGCAGATTGAGTGTTATGTTTCACCATTAATAGTAGAACAGACTTATATTACTGTATATTTCAGTATCCAAAATGGTTTACCTTTATTTGCTGTTTAAGTAGTGTGGTTTTGGGAATTGAGGCTTCAGTTTTTTTTTTTCACTCAGGATCACAAATTTGATAGCATATGAGTTTATTAGGATCATAACCATGTTAAAAGGAGAAGTACCCTGTTTTTTTCGAGTAGCAAATAACTTAAAGATAAGTTTTAGTAGAATCTTCCCTGTACTGGTATCCTGTTGTTTGGTAGCAACCATCACATAGGAGATTACATACATCGACATAGCTGCAAACTGCTTGACTGGATAGAACAATTTATTCGGTTAACAGACATGTGGGTCTCATATGTGGCGGTAAACGAGGGTCTTTGTGTTAAACTGAATATGCTCATATGGTTTTCTTGGTTTCACTGTCATCACTTTCTGTATCATAACGAAATGGTACTAATAATCATGATCAGTTTTAGAGGGAAAAAGTAGAATATCAGCCCTAAAGGTTGAGTTACCTGTTATTGGAGCTAGTTACCAGAATGCTGCCTCTAGTCAGTCAGTCTAGGGATTCTTAAAAGAGTCTTAATCACTTTAATCTAATGAAAGTATCTTATACTTGGTAAACTTCATGTTCTATCAAATCAATCTCCTGTTTCTTAAGGGCTACCTTGAGAAAATTAGTGCCCTTGCTGAATCGAAATGCAGTTGCCGCACCACAATGATCTTTCACAAATTGGCGTGTATGGTGCAGTTAGCTGCATACGTACACGAAGGGATTAACTCTATGAATAGTTTAAAATAAGGATTTGAGTTTGTCTAGATTAAAAGGGAAACATATATGAGAGTGGAATATATCCACCGCATGAATTTTGTGTTTCATAATTGCGAAATAATCTTTCAACCCTATGCCTCTTAAATTTTCCCTAGAAAAGAATGCCTGAGAAATGCTTGCACCGTATGTAACCTTTCCCTTGTTTTTATCTGCCAAAAAGTATCTTATAACTCTTTATAGTTCCTTCATGACTTGTTTTCAGAAAATTAAGCATATAGTATATGGTATAATATGTATTAGGCTAAGTACTTCTTCTATGCCATGCACCTTACTTTTGTGTTCTTTTTCCTACATATTCTCTAAAGAAAACCATTACACTTTATGTACGTGGCAAAGTTCCTGCATTTAACAGCTTTAGAACCAATTAGTATAATACTAGTCTTGCGGTCTAACAGAAGTAGTTTTACTCATTTATTGTCTGTTCAACTATGACAGCATCCTTCTTGGATATAGTTGCCACATAGGTTCAGGGTGCATTTTACATAATGTTTCGTTGAAGTAAAGAGTGGTCCCATGGTGACATCGTAGATGCAGTCTGGGGTGTGTAATAACTAATAAGTACTGAATTTCAGTCATATATTTCTATCCTGAAAGATGAATTTGAAATAGGGAACATCTACCTTTTTTTACTGATTCTTTTGTTTAAAACATTAAAACATTTTGCTTTGGGACCAGCTTTGCAGTAACTTCTTGCTAGATGCTTTATATCAATGTGTATGGTTTAACCTGGTTTTTAACAGAGCAGTGGTTGTTTTGGATGCTGCACTAAACCTACACCGATAATTGCTGTGGATGAGCCAACAAAAGGATTGAGAATTCAAGGGCGAATAGTGAGGAAGCCTAGCCTTTCAGATGAATATTTTTGGAGCACCAGCACATATGATTTGGAAAACTGTGCTGTTCAATCTCAAAGAAGCTTGTCATCGATCAGCACATCAAATCCGACTCTAAGTCAATGCGGTAGCACTGGTGGCACAGCCAACCAGTCTGAATTTGTTAATCAGGGTATTTTTTTTATTATCTTATTTTGCAATGTCCAAGAATATAAACTTTTGGACATTGCATATAAACTTTTTATTATCATATAAGCAACAAAGGATAATTGAAATTTAAGTCATGATATCAGTATAGACTTGGAGATTCTCAAAATTAAATTGTTATGTGTCTTGTTGATTGCAGGCCTTATTGTCTGGAATCAGACCAGACTCCAATGGATTGGAAATAGAAGGCCAAGGAATCATACTCAACAAAGTCGGGAGCCCGGATTAAGGTGCGTTACTAAATCACTCATTATTTTGACATTCTGTTTTTCAACTTTGAGGAAATTCATGGAGCAAAATGGAGATATCCTTTACCAGCATTTCTTATTGGTCCTAATCTGAGTAATAGTATTCAGTAGTGAAAAAGTTGTGAAGAAATATAAATCAAGTCTTGCTAGCTTGTGACAACATCCCTTTAATCAACCATTCAATCTTATGCTTGGGCTGGCTCTGAATTGGGCCATTTGTTGAAGATAATACTTTACATCCAGTTGACCTCTTAACATGAGCCAAATTGTGTCTGCTGGGCTTAATATAGCTATTGAGTTTTACTTCTCCAGATACCAATAGCAAGCTTAGATATTAAAGGGCACGGGGTCTTCCTAAATTATATAAACTTAGGGAGGCTGGCCCAACTAATTTTTGAAATGATAGCTTCTTGAAGACTACATTACACCCATACTGTTCAAGATTATCCTCGAATAAAAAAAATAGCTGTGTGGGGAAAAGCTTTTTGTTATGATGAATTCGGTGTTGAGTGATGGGGTATATAATGCATATTGAATAGTGATCTCTTATGCCATTAATGGATAAGGTGAAGAGTGCATGCCTTGAGCAATGAAGAAACCTAGAAGTGGCTGGTGTAATGCCTAATTGAATGTTAAAAGTAAATTTATAGTAGAATGTATTCATCCTGCTTATGCTTAATTTCTTGCCATGTTGCATTGTTACAGTTGGAGTGCTTCTTATGAAAGTTTACTTGGGACCAGAAATCCCTTCCCTCAGCCCATACCTCTTTCTGTAAGTCCACTCTGCATGTTGGTGCCTTTTAAGTGCATGTTCTTTTAGCCTCTCCATTCATATTTGCTGTTGCTGTCATCTATCTAATTATATGATCTAACCGGCAGGAAATGATTGATTTTCTGGTGGAAGTATGGGAGCAGGAAGGATTGTATGATTGAAGTTAATATATGAGAGAGAGAGAGAGAGAATGTTGGGTTATTTACATATCAACAAAATGTCCATCTTTATATTTTTGAACATTATTGGAGAAGTTGTATATAACTGTTTGGAAAGGAAGAAACAAATTGATAAAAATACAGTTTCTATTCCATTTGTATAATTTCAAAACTCAAAGGAGTCCACACTATCTGTTCTCTGTTTTCTCTTATACCTTCCCTGTTTTTTCTCCTTTCTTTTCCCCCCATTTTTTTGCCATCCAAAACCTTTGTTAGTGAATTGAGAAGAGGGTACATGGAATCCTAAGTTTAAAACAGAACAGTTTTTATGTGAAAAAATAGAAATTTAAACCAGGAGAGCGTCCCCTTGTTTATGATCTGACATGACTCGGTTGCGAATTAGCCGGGTTCAATGTAACTACCGGATTAGTCGGGCCCAATGACATGACTCGATTACGAATTAGTCAGGCCCAATGTAACTACCGGATATATAGAGATTTGTACCAAAGAAATGTCAAACATGTCATCTGCAGGATTTCCCAATAGCCATACTCTGGCACATTCATATGCTTATGGGTTTATGTGATTTCGTGAAAATTCAAGTGAAGAATCTGGAAAAATCTCCATCGGTACATAAAACTTCTAGAGGCAAAAATGAGCAGTTCACCAAATTTAGAAAGAAAAAGCAGAGCAGAAAAACATTATTACTTGAAACAATACAATACGCAAGCTGCAGGGTGCAGGGAATTTGTTAAAAAAAAGAAACAAAATAAAACAAAAAAATCTTAAGAATTGTGCCTTGTGGAGTTAAAAAGATTAGGACTTCTTATTTGTAACCATTTCACCACCGTTTGATCGTTTCACTACTGTTTTGGGCCTAAACGCTGTTTCAATCGCTGCTCTAATAATTTCATATGTTCAGTACTTAATCTAATATGTACAGTGCAATCTCATATGTATAGTTGCTAAACAGTATCAATCGCACCACTACCGTATCGTTCTACTAAACGCAGTCTAAATAAACGACTTTTTTTTTGTGGTTGTTTTAACGTAGGGAATTTGTACTGAGAAATTGGAGATATTTGTTATAGTTCACCAAATCCAAAGAGATTATAATTGCAAATTTAAGACCACAAAAACAAAGGCAAATTCTTTCTTGCCCCATAAGTCAAAAGAAAAAAGGGGTTTGTCCCCCTATGAATAATGAATGATGATGTTCCAATTCTGTGAACCAAGAAAACAAAAAAGAAGAGGTGGTTGTTGATTTTGTTGAATAGTAGTAATAAAATACTTGTAATAATTTTGATTCAATTCATTGATTAAATTGATGTGCTAAAAATATTGATATGCATTGGAGCAGCAATTTGAGAGCTGCTATAGCACACCATTTCTGCCTTATTTTTTATTTTATTTTATTCCAAAGCCAAAGCTGGTAAGGTAAGGTACAGATACAGCTCTACCTAATGAATCTTTTCTCATCAAATAGAATATATATAGTAGTATTATAGAATAGAATAACTAGCTTTCACATCTGATGATGATGAATTTGACATCCATTTTTCACATCAAAACAAAATAATAAAGGAAAAATGCATGCAAGAATTAATGAAAATGACCAAAACCTAATGAATCTTGTGAATTACTCAACTGATATATATAGTAGCTGAAAAATGATGATGATGTTTCTCTCCTCTATCCTTCTTGATTTTTCTTGAATGATTCTTTGGCTCATTTTTTGGGTATAATAGATCATACATTTTGTATATATTTTTCTCGTCGGTACTAACATACGAGATCATTACGATCAGGATATAAGATCTCTACCCATATCACATCCTATATCGTTAATTTGATCTGAATCTAGATGACGTTGATTCTTCCGACACATATTGCTTGAACAATAAGATAGAATTTGCACACTTAGATAACATGCATGCATATATAGTTTAACACCATGATTACACCCAATATTTTACTTATGATGATGAAGACAATAATTTCCAAAAGATATTTATAGATAACCCAAAAAAGGGGAAAAAGCAAAAAAAAAAAAAGTGATGGTATCTATTGATTTTTCAGATATATTAAATATACAGTTTGAAAATTTTATGTAAAGATCAATGCATGTTCATAAGAATATTATAGAAAAGTTTAAAATTGATGAGGCTTGAAAGAGAATAAGAGGGGGGGAATTTTTTTCAAAAGAAATGCAAACTTTTTGAAGGTGCAATGTATATATACATTGCAACAATGACTTATTACCCAACCCTTATGCAGTACTTGCCAAGGACACCCAAAGTATCCCTCGAAAGCTACGTTCCTAAACAAAGCTCTCATCACTTGCTACCAAAAATAATGGGTCGTTTTCTAATTTTAGAATCACTTTTTATCTTCGTTTGCCCTTTCTGCACTAGAAATTGTGTTATGCTTTACGTGCATCTTTTTTCTCTTCCATTCCATACCATTCCACGACATCAACATATTAATTCATTGAAAGAATAACAAAATTACAAAAAAAAAAAACCCTTTCCATAAGATTCATCGACGATGTATATATGATGAGATCATATTCTTTTGTACATCTACATATTAGAGTACTAAAGTCGTTAGGGACATCGAGTTACTTCTACTCCACGCGATAAGCATTGATATACATGATGAAGTTCAAATATATCATTCTCAAATGTATATATAGAGAATAGTCAATTTACATAAAAATTGAGTGATTACTTAGAGGAAGTAAAGACGGCAGATTTGTGAAAGAAGAGAGGCTATAGAGTTTGACTACAGCTATGTAGATTTTGTGTAATCTTCGGATGTATAATTAGATTAGGATATTTGAGCTACCATTTTAGCCACAATTTACGGAAGAGGATTTGGAGAAAAACATTAAATTTGACATGACAAAGATTATATGGTTGGACTTGGTGTTGTGGTTATGTTTGAAAAATCAAGCCCCCATAAGGGGAAAATATTGAGTATGATCTTCTTGGTAGAGAAGATTATATATTATTGGAAATATACATGCACGTTACTCTTATTCATCATGTATACAATGAATATTTCAAAAACCCCAAATAAAAATAAGAAAAAAAGTTTGAGAAGAACACGTTCAAAATAAATAAGCAAAGGATTACGAGATTTTGCATGAATTTGTGTGCCTTCAACAGATTCATTTGACCAAAACAAAGGGAAAGGGGGGATCGAACAATGACTCTTCTCTCTCTTTCCCATGTCACATGTTTTGTTTTGTTTTTTAATTACCTAGTTAGATCAAAAGTAATTAATTTCTAGTATATCAAATTAGTGTGCATTTTAAGTTTTCAACAGATACATGACCTTGTACCAAAAAATTCAGGTAAAATTCATGTCTATGGTATAATTTGGATCAAGGGGGTTAATGTTACTTGTAAGCATTAAATATGATTTGCATGTTTTTTAATTCTAATATTGGGTTTGGTAGAAAAAAGAGAAAGGGTAGAAAAATTTTATTATACTATAAACAAAAAGAGTGAGTAATGGAAAAATTGTTAACATCATCTACAAATTCAATGTTTCTCTTCATAATTATAAGTAAAAAGAAAAGCGCACTTAAAATTGATTCATCCGGTTTGAATAGGACTGAATTTAACACACAAATAAATCTCAAGAACACATCAATAGCGGTAAAGTTATTTACACTACCATAAACCACATAACTCTTTTATACTATCTATATCCAACAGTTATTATTCAAATCAAGTCCGTACATCCAACAGTTTTAAATGGTAGTGTGGTTAGAGATAATACGCCTAACCTTGTCCCATCAATAATTGGTTGATTTAAGTGTTACGATATAGTAAAATCTCGGATTCAATTTTTTAAATTTAAAGAATCATTATTAGGAAAGTTTAATACTATAGATTGACTTAGCTCGAATAGAATTAATCTTATACACGTTAATACAAACGACATAAAACTAAAAGTTGAGGCGTGTTAGACTAAAAATTGAAAGAAACTTTACCAATAGCTATTCAAACTTGATACAACATGGTAATAAACATTGAAATTTAAACTTTTAGATATTATCATAATAATCTTTTTGCTAACGCTACAAAGTAAAACTCTATGACATCATGATAATACTCTTCATTCAAGGAATCTAATCAAGGGAGAAAGAGTCACATTCTTAATTAATTGTCTCTTCTTCTCCTTTTTTTCTTCCTATTGGCACTTTTTTTACTATCTGATCAATGGTATAATGCTAAGTGATAGAGTCGTATGATTAAATAATTAAAGAAACTTTCAAACTTTAATAATCATCCAATATCTTATATATTGCTCCAAACTTTATATTCGTCCCAACTTGGCAACTAACTCAAACCAGATGGATTTGGCAACCAAATATGGCTTAATTCCTAGTACCTGCAGATCAGACAGCAATTTCTTTTTTTCTCAAATTGCGTGTTCTTCCATCAAACACTTTTTTTCAAGGAATCTTTACTCAGAAAATGACCAAAACCCACTTTGATTTGGCTTAAACAATTGTATATTTGTACGTGCACAACTTGATCTTAATATTAAAAAAATTATCAATTTGGGATTATATTGCAGATTGCAGCAGAACTAATTTCACAGCTAATTAATTAAGAATTAAGAACAACTAAAATCTCCCATGGAATTTGATAAATTATTATATGTTAATTCTGCAAATGGTTTTGGCAAGTTAATATAGCTAAAATGAACTGGCCAGTGGCCACCATGATTGGGTTTTTTTTCTCTTATTCTCTTTCTGATATTTCTGACAGATTGAGATATGTATTAGTTAGAGATAAAATGAGATGGAGACTGACAGCAAGTTGCTGTCAAAGGCAAAAAAATTATGTAATCTTTTTATTCAAATCTGAAACCAGAAAAGATTGGTTGATCTGTTACTGGAATTTGGAATGTGAAGTGAATGATTGTTCAAGTTGGTTACTATATTATTGATATGATATAGCTAGGGAGGGACCAAAGTCTACAAGGCATGCATTGGGACAAATCTTCTTGATTCCATTTCAGAATTTCATAATAAAGCATGCATATATATATATATATATTAACAACTATATATAACAGAAAGAAAAGATGAAAAAAGATTTCAATGGATTATACACGAACGACACACGGGTTTTTGCATTAAAAAAGCTCTAATATATGGATCATCATTTAAAAAAAAATCCATGACCTCTAAACTTTTAAATGTATAAAATTTATAATTTACACTCAAGTAGTAGCTCGATATGTACTCAAATTTGGTCAGGTTCAATGTTGGATGAACGTTAACATGTCATATAACTAATTGTAGTCACATCAATGTTTTAGAGGCTTACTTGTGATTATTTTAAGTTTAATTACATTTTTTTGTCCAATCCATATTATATCCTAATTTGCACTTGAGACTGTGTTTATAGAATTAGATTCATGATGCCAAAATTAAGAATTTAATACTATATAGTGTATATATATCTTTTAACAAAAAAGAGAAGAATGTTTCAATAACTATAGTTTAGAGGGTAAACATTTCTAAACAATTGATTTTGGATTACAAATTAAGAGAATTAGTTTATAGGTTATTTGATACACCGACGGTGTAAATTTTGGACTCCACAAGCGGGTTGTGGAGTTGACACATGTCCATTTTCTGAATTAATTAAACTTTAAATATTTCAATCTAGTCTCTAGGGGACACATGTCATCCTTCAAGACCCATTTGTGCAGTCTGCTAAACTCCACTGACGGTGTATTATATATAAACCCTTAGTTTATTATTAGTATAAAGTTAAATATCATTTTTCACATCTTAAGATTCGAACTTGATTAAAATTTCAGCAAGGATAACTAAAAGAAAGGGTATGATACCAATGATATATATGTTTTCGAAGTACCTTCAATGTATATATGGCCAAACAAGGAATGGTGATGATGACAAATTAAATGGGAGAATGTTGGACTTGCAATTGTACATAGTTGCATTGCAAGTTGAAAGACTTCTTCAACAAAAGATTTCTATTGTCAAATGGGGATGTAGTTTTCAATCTTTGGCATATTTCATAGAAATGGAAATATTTTACAGAAATCCTTATCTTGCCAAATGCCCAATTGCCCAATTGCCAGATATATTTACCAAGTCTACAGTTGGGAAGATGGCAACAGAAATTGGTCATCAAACATTATTGAAGAGAAATTCAATGATTCAGCATAGCCTTTCCTTTTTTAAATTTCCCCTTTGGCAATACAAATCTCATTTCTCTCACCCTTCTTGTTTGAACCAAATTGCCAAATTTTTTTCTTTAATTTCAGCCCATACCAAGTTATGGGACCAACTTACAAAAATCCCATATTCATTGCATTTTCAATTTCATTACTTCCAAGGCAACTAAACACCAGAAAAATCCCATACATGCATCTCTCTTTCTGATCCTTTTTCAAGTTGATATCTCAAATTTGAACACATGTTCTTTTTTTTCTTTTCTTTTTTATAATAAATAGCCCTAACTGAAAATTTTTATCTTCTTTAATTTCATTTCAGAAATGGAATTAAAACTCTGAAAAGAGAAGATTTGGCACAGAGCTATTGGGGAAAGGTGGACCATAACCCTACATCTCTATCATGATAATATTTTTCATTATAATTTTTAACCTATATAAATGCATATAACATATTATCTCCCATATATTGTGTCATGATGAGAGACAAAAATCTAAATAAATAATAAATGAAATAATGAAAGAAAAAAAAAAAAGAACCCAAGCCATTAGCCAAGGTGTCTTTATCAAAATATAAATGCGAAAAGATTTGGAAAAGTTGGGATCATTGAATTTTTAATTTAATATATACAAGTTTTGGGGCCACATAATTGTATCAAAATTCATGCATATATATACATCTAAAGGCAAGCTTAGTGACAAATTTGATTGAGCAATATATAGGAATTGGATTTTTGGATCACTTGGATGTTAAAATTGTACGTGGCCAGCTAATTACAAAGAAAACAACTTAATCTTGAAAGACTTCTTGAATGACTTTGAAGTTTGAATTAATTATATGTTTGTGGTTTGGCTTTTAATTTGATTTTTGCTTGGTCCATCCAAACCGCTATATTTGATGACTTGTGATTATGAGGTATATTGAATACTTAATGTTGCTAATTATAAAAATTAACCTAAGGAGACCGGCTACCATAAGGATACAATATGTCAATACAAACACTCGGAATCCATATTCGTAAGGCTTCATCGTCGTAAGAAAAAAGAGATGGAGCTCTCGTCTCTCTCTCCTCGCTTTTCTTTTTCTTCATCGTTCTTCCCTTCGCTTTTTTTCTCGCTTGTTCTTTCTGTTTCTCCGCTTCTTTAACTTCTAGCGTTATGGATTCTGTGTTTGGTTATGAGAGCTTAAGTCAAGGTGATGGCACCAATTTTATTCACAATGCATCTAATTCTAAGGTCCCTATGACCAACTCTTGTTCCTTTAAGGAAGTCCTGGTTGGTGAGGGGTTAGGTAGCTTTAACTCCGAGACACTGTTCCTGGATAATAATGAGGCCACTGAGTGTCAAATAGCTGATGGAGAGGAACTTAGCTTCTCTCTTACTAATGAGGATAGAGCTAGGATAAAGGAAAGGTGGGCTCTCTCTATCATTGTTAAAGTCTATGGAAGGAAAGTTGGCTATAAATTTCTGGCCTCCAAGTTAGAACAGATCTGGAAAATTCAGAAACAGCCTTTAATTATCGACTTAGGTTTCGATTTCTTCCTGTTAAAGTTCCATAATGTCGATGATCTAAACTTTGTCATTCGCGGTGGCCCCTGGTTCATTGCTGGCCATTTCCTTACTATAAGGAAGTGGGAGCCTAATTTCAGACCCTCAACCTCTTCTTTCTCCTCGGTTGCAGTCTGGGCTAGATTGCCTGAACTTCCAGTGGATTATTTCGATGAAAAAATCTTGAAAGGCATCGGTAGTAAATTGGGTGTCCTCTTAAAAATTGATAATCATACGATATCTGGAGAAAGAGGTAAATACGCCAGGATCTGTATCCAAATCAACTTGGAAAAACCCTTGGCTAAATACATTGTAGTTGAAGGAACCAAACAGCCCATCGTTTATGAGGGCATTGGTGCTCTATGCTTTCATTGTGGAAAGGTAGGGCATAAGGAGGACTCTTGCCCGGAGAAAGTGGCGCCGCCATCAAAGTCTGTGGCGGAGGAGACAGGGGAGGAAGAGGGATATGGCCCCTGGATGGTGGTCCAACCTCGAAAGAATAGAAAGGCTAAATTGGCGCTGACCAAATTAAATGAGAAAGGGACTACTGCAAAGCCCATTGATACGGTCCATAGAGCCCGTGAGTTGACTAAGGGTAAAGTGTACTCAGGGAAGAACCGGGTTTTACCAATGTCTTCTAATTTGGTAAATGCTCAGTCTGCCAAGGGTAAACAGACTAGTGTGCCTGGCCCAATTGAGGTTTGGAAGGAAAATATTAGTGAAGTTGGGCAGTCCTCTAAGGGGCCCAACAAACAGATTGTTTTACCCAATGCTCCTATTGCGAGAATCGATTCTGACTTTGCTATTCTCAGCTCTCACTCAATTCAACAATTTGCTTCTCCGGAGCGCAATCTTTTCCCTCTGATGTCTGAGATTCAAATTCCAGCCGAGCCCCACTCGATTTCCGATCCGCCCTGTAAGGTTTTAGGGAATTGTGATCAAACCCTTATGGCTTACTCGAATTGTTTGCTGCCTTTTCTGAGCAATGAGGGGAAACAGGAGCAGAATGGGTCGGGGAAGAATCCCCAGAAACAACCAGCGATTGAGGCAGATCCGCCATCGCCAGGCAGAGGGCAACCACTGTTGGAACAACCAAGTCCGAGAACTCTCGACCTCTCTCCAAGATCAACTGAATCTGAATGTAGGGAGGGCTCTGTCACCGACCAACTCAACCAACAATCCCTTTGTGTTCAGAGCTCAGCGTCAATTGGAGGCTCCACCTCTGAACAGGGAGGAGTCCGAGGACAGTTACGAACCTCTCCGGCCAGTTTGGGACGAGGTGGTTCCAGTCCTTTATTTCCTGCAGGGGGTCCCCTTGGATCTTCAGTTAAGCTCAACACTATCTTTCAACAATCTCTGGAGAGATCCCGACTGGGACATTCCTCTATGGATGCTCACGATGCAATCGAATCTGATGTCCCACCGTCCGTACGAATACATACTGCCGGGAAACGATCTTGTAGCAGCTCGGGCAGATATCCACCAAATGGTAGGGCAAGTACTCGTCTACGCAAGATCCTCGTGGATGCAAGAGTACGCAAACTTGTACCACAAGATAGATTTACACCCGAGGGAGGTGGATCAGGGTTGGATAGCTCGAAATCCACCACCAAGGGCAGGAATGCCAAGCAATCCTCCAGACCCATCCATGTCGATCCTCCTGTGGAACTGTAGAGGGGTTAGAAACCCTGATTGTGTAAGGGCTGTTTTGGATCTGGTGCGCCTTTATAATCCAGATGTTTTGGTTTTGACTGAAACTCGAGCAAGGATTCGGGATGCTCAGCGTATTTTGAATAGGCTTCCCTTTGATGGCTTTATGGATGCGGAAGTGATTGGATTCCAGGGTGGGATTTGGATGCTTTGGAGGACCGATAGAGTTCGAGTGGATCATGTGGGCTCTTCCGAGCAGGATATTCACGCGGTGATTAAGGTGAGTCCTTTTTCTACTACCTTTTTGTTCTCTGCTATTTATGCTAGTCCTAGAAGTAGAGAAAGATGTATTCTTTGGGATAATCTAAGATTAGTTAGTGATAATAATAATCTTCCGTGGCTCGTGGCCGGGGACTTTAATGAGGTTCTAAGGGCTGAAGACAAAAGGGGTGGGAACCCTGTTTCTTTAGCTAGAATTAGGAGATTTCAGGGGTGTTTATTTGATTGTTCCTTGGATGAACTTTCTGTTTCTGGTCCCAAGTTCACCTGGTCTAATAGAAGAAGCATTTCTAACTTAATCCAGGAACGTATTGACTTAGCTTTTGCTAATTTAGATTGGAAGCTCTCTTTCCCCAAGGTTGCTGTTAGTCATTTGACTGTAGGGCACTCTGACCACTGTCCTATTTTGGTTAATCTGGATGTCTCTGATAGAATTAAGGGGGTTAAACCTTTTAGGTTCCAGAAAATGTGGTTCCAACACCCGGATCTTTTACCGTTCATCAGAAACAATTGGGCGAGCCATTCTGCCACCTTTAATCAAGCCCTTTCAGCTCTTAGTGCTTGTCTCACCACTTGGAATAAGGAAGAATTTGGGAATGTTTTTAGAAGAAAGAAGAGGGTCCTAGCCCGATTAGCGGGAGTGGAGAGAGGCTTGGATTCTAGTCCTTCCCAATTCCTGATTGACCTTAAAAAATTTTTGACTTTGGAATATAAGTCGATCTTAAAGGAAGAAGAAGACCTTTGGGCTCTTAAATCTAGGGAAGACTGGATTCTGGATGGGGATAAAAGTACTAGATTTTTCCATGCCTCTACCATTGTAAGAAGAAACTTCAATAAGATTCTTAGACTGCAAGATAGTAATGGTTATTGGGTAGATGTTTTAGAGGATGTTAAAAACCTTGTCCAAAACCATTTTGTACATAGATTCTCTTCTACCCATTGCTCTGAAAATCTTTCTTTTGGTTCTGCCCCCTCTCGGCTTGCGATCTTGTCGGACGATCAGAGAAACTTGCTTCTCTCTCCAATTACTTGTCTTGAGATCAAGAAAGTAGTATGGTCCTTCAAGCCATATAAGGCCCCTGGCCCGGATGGATTCCATCCTTTCTTCTACCGTAGATGTTGGGATGTGGTAGGAGAGAAGTTGTGCTTTGATATCCTGAACATCTTCAGCACCAACAGTATGCCTGGTGAATTTAATAATACTCTTATCTCTTTGATCCCCAAAGTCCCAAACCCTGTCAAAGTTGATCAGTTTAGACCTATAAGTCTTTGCGACCTACCCTATAAAGTGGTGACCAGAATTATGGTTAACAGGCTCAGACCTTTCTTGGATACTCTCATCTCTCCCTACCAAGCCAGCTTCATCCCTGGTAGGCTAGCTCGGGACAATGTTATTATTGTTCAAGAGCTAATACACTCATTTTCTAAGAAAAACGGTAGGGTGGGTTGTATGGCTGTCAAGTTGGATCTTGATAAAGCCTATGACAGACTGGAGTGGGGTTTCATTAGGAAAGTTCTTACCTTCTTTAATTTTCCCCAGTCTTGGATTGATTTAATTCTGAGTTGTGTCTCGACTTCATCTATCTCTATTTTATTTAATGGGACCCTGTTGGACTCCTTTGAACCTTCTAGGGGTATTAGGCAGGGGGACCCTATGTCACCCTATATTTTTATCCTCTGCATGGAGTTTCTAAGCCTCTCAATTTTGGAAGCTTGTAGGAGGAAAGAGTGGAAAACTGTTAAAGCTGGTAGATCTGGCCCTTCTTTTTCCCATATTGTTTTTGCTGATGACATTTTCTTGTTTGGGAAAGCTGATCTTGATACAGCTAATAGCATGAGGAATGTCCTTGAGTCTTTCTGCTTTGAGTCTGGTCAATGTATTAACCTCGAAAAATCCAAAGTTTTCTTTTCCCCCAATACTGCCCAGTGTTGTAGGGACCAACTTGTTAATGTGTTAGGAATTGGGGAAACCTACACCTTGGGAAAGTACCTTGGTTTTCCCCTTCACCATGGCAGAATTAGTAAAAATGACTATAGCTTCATCATTGACAGAATGAGGAGTAAGCTTTCCTCCTGGAAAGCAAAACTTTTATCCCCTGCAGGTAGGTTGACCCTTTGTAAGTCTGTTTTGGAGACCATTCCCGCTTATTATATGCAAAACAGACTCCTCCCCATTTCTATCTGCTCGGATATTGATAGAGTCTGCAGAGATTTTCTGTGGAATGACACTCTAGACCGTAGAAGACTCCATCTTATTAACTGGGACACGGTTACTAAGCCCAAGAGCCAGGGTGGGCTTGGGCTTAGAGATGCTAGATCTCTCAATACTGCCATAGTGTCCAAGTTAGCTTGGAATTTTAACAATAATAAGGATTCCCTATGGGCTAAAACTTTGGTGGCTAGATATGGACACAACTATAATTCTGCCGGCTCTTTAAACTGGAAAGCTATCTGCAAGGTCCAGTACCTTGTAGATAAAGGTACGGGCAGAATTGTGGCTGATGGGGGGAATACTTGGTTTTGGTTTGACAATTGGACTGGCCTAGGTAAGCTAAGAGAATGTTTACAAGGTCCTCTTAATTTTGGTGAAAATTTGCTTCTTGTTAAGGATTTCTTTGAAAATCCAAATAGGATCTCCTTTGTTTTGCCCACTGAATTCTGGGCTGCTATCCAAGCAGTTCCGAGGCAAACTAAGGGAGCAAAAATCGATAGAAATTGTTGGATTGCTACGGATGATGGGAGGTTCAGTACTGCGTCTGCCTATAACCTTGTGAGACTTTTTCCTGCTGAGGAGGAGAGACTTAATCAGTGGGGCTGGATTTGGAAGCTTAATACCCTACCTAAGATTAAGTTCTTCATTTGGGAGTGTTGTCAGTTAATCCTTCCCACTAGAGATTTCCTGATTCATAGAGGACTCTCAATTGAGTCCAATTGTGCCCTGTGTGGCTGTCGGGGTGAGTCTATCACCCACCTTCTTCGAGAGTGTCCCTTTGTCTCCCCTATTTGGGTGAAATTTGAGCTTGTTTTTCCCTCACTGGATTTTCATAGTTGGTTGAGAAGGATTGTAACGGAAAAAAAGAGTCTTGCCTCCCATGCTATCCTTTTGGGTCTTTTTGCTTTGCATTTGCTTTGGGAAGTCTGGACTACTAGGAATCATTGTATTTTCTCCAACTGTCTTCCCTGCATTGAGGTTACTGTTGATACTGCAGCCGCTAAAGCCATTGAATACTTTGCTGTCAATGGGAAGGGGGCCAGGCTTGGTATTTGTCCTATCATTCATGTGGGATGGAAGCCCCCTGAGACTGGCTGGTTTAAGTTGAACACTGATGGGTCTTCCCTAGGCAATCCTGGCAAAGCGGGGGCTGGGGCTGTCATTAGAGATGAGTCAGGGAACTGGCATATTGGATCGATCAGACATTTAGGGGTTTGTTCCAATTTTATGGCGGAAATTTGGGCTCTGAGAGATGGCCTCAACCTTGCCATTTCTCTTAGTATTAAGCAGTTAGTGATTGAGTTGGATGCCACAGCTGTTATTGATGCGTTAACTAACCACTCTTGCACTAACCTATTTGCTGCTCCTGTTCTCAATGATTGCAGGCTTTTATTGCATGAGCTGGACCACTACAAGATCCAGCATGTCTTCAGGGAAGGAAATGTTGTAGCCGACTCCCTTGCTAAGTTGGCCAGCCAAGCTAATTGTCTATCTCTTGAAGATTCTTTTGTTGTTCTTAATGACCCCCCAGGTTGTATCCGTAATGCTTTGTTGCTTGATGCAACAGGATTTATGTATTCTCGTACTCTAATTTAATGAAATGCTGCACCTTTCTCATAAAAAAAATTAACCTAAGCAAATATTGTCAATTGAGAGTAAAGGTTTCATTATGGAGTTCAATTTGCTCGAGTTCAAGACAGAAGGATTCATTTAATTATCATGTTAACATAATATTAATAGAAAAAAAAGGGAAAATAACTAAAATTTTACAAGAGTAAAGTATTCCTCAAAAATAGATTGAGCTAAAGTCAAGTAGAATTAAAGAAAAAAGGGAGTATATATAAAATAAAATTTATTTTTATCATAAACAATGCAATAGGACTAGGAAAAAGGAACCAAGTTGATGAATAAGGATAAGATACAAAGTTTTGCTACTTGTGTCAACCCAAAATAAAAAATCAAGGGATTCATACAAATGAATAATATCTATATGTACCTCCTTTTTTTTTATCAAAAGCTTGAATTTCATTAATAATGAAAGCGAAACGGGTTTACATGACGCCGGTCAGGAGGAAGTCTCCAGCACCACACATCATCAAACCCTAACCTAGCTATCCTATGTGTCAAATCGTTAGCCTCCCTATTTACATAATGAAAAGTACATTTGTCAAATAAAGAAACTAAATCCCTGATCTCATCTATCAAAACACCCTCTTCCCAAAAAGACACACTATGCCTATTTAACTCAAGCATATATAAAATATATATTAACCCCATACTATTTATTTAAGTAAAAATATCTCCCGTCTTAAAAAAAAAACGGAGAAAAAAGAAAATATCTCCAATGTTCTACTTATTCGGTTTCTTCATTCTTGGCCGAACAAGATAAATGAAAAGGAAAAAATTGGCAAAAAAAGAATGAAAAGGAAAAATAGTATTGAAAGAGAAAAAAGGCGTAAATTTTTTATTTCATTTTTCGGCATAGAAAAAAGGAGCAAAATTGAACACTAACTACTACTAATTTAGCCGTAGATAAATAGTTGTGATTAAAGTTAGTTATTATAACGAAGTAATAAAATGATTAATTGATGTTTAATTATTTAATTGATAAAAGTATGAAAGCAAGCCGAAATTTCTATAATTCTAGAGCCTTCAATTCAATGATTCTAACCCATCTTTTTAATGAATGAAGTTTGTTTTTGTCAAATGTGATGTTCATTTTGATCCATACATAATACATTGGACCTACATAATAAATAAACTCCACAAAAAACTATATATTATTATTTTATTTATTAGTAAAAGCTTAATCAAATTCATTGCACATCATTTTCCATTTGTCTAAGAGAAGAGTACCCAAAAACCTCTATCATTTTGCCTATGGGCCCCTCTCCTTTTCACTATTTTCTTCTTTTTCTTGGGGTTTAATTTGTCTTTGCCCCAAGTCAACCCAACAAACTATGATTTTTTTCCTCTCTTTTCAATTTTGTGTATTTATTTATTTTAATTTCTATGGATGATTAGAATTAGATTGAGAAATACACAAAATTTGACTGTTGGGTGTTGCTAATTTGAGCTCAATGTCAATTGGTCGGCCTAGTTTGACTGATGTTGTGCAATTTTGAGGCAGCTTCCACCAATATTTCAACCTCATCAACTTGTTCATGATTCATGTACACAAAAGAAAATTTCAAACCTTAATTTAATTTGGATGTGGAATTTTTCCTTGTAGGTTTGGTAGTATGCATAATAATAAATGAAAAATGGTTAATCGATAACAGGTTAAAACTCTATAATTTTTACTTTTAAATTATCGGAATTTGAATTTCAATAATGGAAATCAGAAGTCTAATACTCTATACTATACTCCCTCATCCCATATTATTTGTCCATTTTGACCATATCATAAATATTATGAAAATTGGTTGGAACACAAAATTCTATAAGATTTTTACCATGTTTTACAATACTACCCCAACTTTTTACTTAATATGTGTTTCTCTTCCCACATTTAATAGGGTAAAAATTAGTCAAAAATATCTTGATTATCTAAATGAGACAGATAATTTGGGACAAAAGAAGTCTCCAAAAGGAACAGATAATATGAGACGGATGAGTGTTTAATATAGAAGTCAATCCTGCAAGAAAACACCGTACAATGAATTTATACAATTCATGCATATGGCTTTCAAATTCAAAATGAATGAAAGTGAAGGTGACTAAAATTAGATTTTTTTTTTCCTAATTCCAAATGAGGGGAAGTTGTTAACCTGCTCTTATCTATAATAATCTATGTCAATTTCATCAATGAAGGTGACTAAAATTTAAGCTATACTTAGTCAAAATTATTGAAGGAATTGCATTGCTCTAATCATGAAAGAAAAAGGTGATTAGACTAGACAACAATCCTTACAATTCTCAATTTTAATTACGTGTCCAAAAATTAATGGGTTCATATAAAGGTACCCATTTTTTCTTAATATTTATTTTTTCTTTATAAAATTAAAGTTTATGAATCAAATTTTCAATGTACAAGTTGACCAAAGATAATTGGGAAGTACTTATATTCTATAAGTATGTTGATAGTATCTTGTAATTCCATGGATGAATAATGTAGTACATAAAAATGGTGCATATAGTATATTACTATTGTTGGACTGACCCAACTTTACCCTACTTTTTACTTGTTTTTAAATTATTGAATTTATGAGGTATGTACTTCAAGTTGATGAATAGAAGCCATTGACAAAAACCCATTTTTCTCTTTTTAATTTCAAGTTGCTATTGTTAAATTCTCCCAAAGTCTCCCTAATTGTCCTTGATTAGTGCCCAAAAATGAAAAAAGATTCCTTAATCTTCCCATAAAATCCATACTTTATTCTAATAAACAAATGCTAATCCAAAATCCAGGGTCCAAACATCCTCAAGAAATAGCTAAACATTCATGTTTTTTTCAATAAAGTATGATTAGCCTTTTGTAATTTGTTGCTTGGGGCAACTCCATGTTTTTTAAATAGCAAATTGGATTCTTATGAAGTAGATAATAAAGCTGGAAAAAGGAAAATGCAGCTGGATTTCCAAATTCCTAAGCTCCCTTAGTTGGAAACGTTGGAGACTGCATGGCCCTTTAGACTAAATGCAATTAATCAAACATAAATATATAAGTACACACTTGCCCAACTTGTTCTTTAACCATCAACCTGTCATTTGCCTTGCCTGTCCTTTTTTTTTTTTTGCCACTAACCCATTTTCCATTTATCATTCAACAAGTTGAGAAGAGAACTATTACTCCTATCTTTTCATCTTTTAGGACAAAAATGGTGGTATATGAAATGAAATGATCCTTGTTTCTTAGCAATGATCCTATATATGACAAAATTTTTAAAGGGACACATAGAGATATGAGAATGGGGCAGAAGATTCATATTTAAAATTAATGGCACTCGTTAAAGTTAGTTAAGTTGATATTTATAATGTAATTTATTTGTATGTTGAATGTAATAATTGATGGTAAATTAGTTACATTAAAGATTTAAATTTTAATACTTAAAATGGAAAAAAAAGATTGATTCGTTCTTTTCATTTTTTAAGACAAATGTTAGTATATGAATAGGATCCTTATTTCTTAGTAATGTTATGTACATGACAAAATTTTTGAAGGGACACATGGAACTATCAGAATGGGACAGAGGATTCAGATTCTAAACTATCAGCATTTGTTAAAGTTAGTTAAGTGTAGTATAATTTATTTATGTGTTAAATGTAATAATTGATGGTAAATTAATGCATTAATTTTTTTGCCTAAAGAATTAAATTTTAATACATCAAAGGAAAAAAAATACATATATTCTTTTCAATTCATTTTTTTTAAAACAATTGTTTGTATATGAGTATGACCCTTAATTTTTGGCAAGCTCCTAAATACAACACAATTTCTGTTGGGACATCGTGGAACTAACATTTAAACTTTAACAAGATCCTCAATAATATGATTAAATTTCTGAAGGGACACATGGAGTTTCTAAAACGACCCAGATGATTTAGATTAATGATCCTTAACTTTTAGTAAAATCATAAATATAATAGAATTTCTTAAGGGACACATGAAGTTACCAAAATGACGCAATTGATTTAAATTTGAAAGTTGAACTAATATTCATAGAATTATTTATTTATGGGTTAAAAATAATATTCAGTGATAAATTAACACATAAAAATTTCCCTAAAAAAATTAAATTTTAACACATTAGAAGAAAAATATTAGTATATATTTTTACCTATCATCCAATTTTTCGAACATTTTGTTGCATCAAAATAACAACACTATGCTCAATTGCTCATTTAATATTTTCCATTAACTGAACTAAATAAATACTAAGGGAAATTATGTAGTCAAATCAATCATTGTAAAATTCACTACGTTACAATCATAGTTACAAGTAATTAATTCTTGATTAATACTAAGAATTACTCCAATCCACAAGTTAGCTTAATTAGTTCTTTAGAAAACATCGAAGCAGACTACATAAATTAATTAATGAATATTTAATTTTAATTAACCAATATAGAAAAATAGCCACTAGAATCTCTTGCATGCAAAAGTTCCAAAATTTATTATTTATTCACCGCCCAGAATTTAATTCAATTCTTAAAATTAATCGAAACCCAACATAAAAAATTTCTTAATTTCAAAGGCAAGTTATCAAGATGAATAAATAAAATAAAATTAAGAAAATGAAAAATGGATATTAGCCGGTAACCAGGGGTGTTCGTGTTTGGTTGGACTAAAAGAAAGAGAGAGAAAAGAAAAGAAAAGAATAAAACAGGTTCGGAGGAAAGATACATTGCATGTAGCAGAAGTTGTCAGTTAATGTATCTGAAACAAAAAATGAAAATTAAAAAATTAAAAAAAAAAGTTGGAAATTTCTTAACGCGACATCTTTTTTCTTTTGCCCAACCAAATAAATAGAACTCTTATGTTCTGTTTCAGCTAACACAGAAAAAAAAACATCTTCTTTTTTTCTTCTTCTTTCTTTCAATCTCTTTTTTTTGCCCTACTTAGTGGGGTTTCAGAATTCTTTCTTCTGAACAACTTCTGATGCATTCAAGCTTTCAAGGGTTATACTTGGTCTGCGTTTTTCTAGCGTTTTGTGCTGTTGGGTTTTGCGTTTTGGTGTTGGAGGATTCTGTGAAAGGTTTCTTCTTTGAGTTTCAAACATGCCTGCTCTTGTCAATTACAGTGGTAAGCTATTTTCTTTGCTTCTGCTTCTTGTTTTAGCCTGAAAAGGGTGTATTTTTTGGGAGTTTATAGATCTGTTCATTGATGATATTGTTTGAAATTGAAAGCTTTATATGAGGATAGAAGGATAGCTTGTAAGAATAGTATAGGTTAAATTAGCATATTTGGTAGATTTCTGATCTCATAAGGCCTTTAGAGAACTGATTTTAATTTAAAGTCATAACTCTGTTTGTTAGAATCTAGTGTTTGTTTTGGGAAAAAAATTGAAACCAGAATTTAGGAGATACTTCTAGTTATTGAAATCTTTGTTGAGAGGATTAGATCCTTGAACATCAAAATTGGAAGCTTTTTTTCCAAATGATCTCTAAATATTGTAAAAAGAAGGGATCTTTAACTGTTCTTAAGGCGGTCTTGATTTTTTATAATTGTCCTTGGAAAGGAGAAAGTTTGTTATGGGAATATGTCTAATATCTGCTAGCTATTCTTGGAAATATTCTTTGAGTACTTTTAGCTTAGCTCTTGTTTTTTGGAATTTCAGGTGATGATGATTTCTATTCTGGGGGTTCTTTTTATACAAATTCCACAGACTTGGGTAGATTGTGTTCAATCAGTTCCCAAGTGGATGTGTACTGCCCTCCTCGTAAAAGAGCTCGTATTACTGCCCCATTTCTCTTCGGAGAAACTGATTTCGAGCAAAATAAGCAGCCATCAATCGATGTTCTTCCTGATGAATGCCTCTTTGAGATCTTTAAACGCCTTCCTGGAGGCAGGGAAAGGAGCTCCTGTGCTTGTGTCTCAAAGCAGTGGCTTATGCTTCTGACCAGTATCCGTAGGGGTGAATTCGAGTCATCTAAGGTGGTTAAGGAGAGTAGTGATTCAGTTTCTGATGATGTTGAGATGATCTCATCTGATGAAGATGATGGCTATCTTACAAGGTGCTTGGAAGGGAAGAAAGCAACTGATATGAGGCTTGCCGCAGTTGCTGTTGGAACAAGTGGTCATGGTGGTCTCGGAAAGCTTTCTATTAGGGGAAGCAGCTCTTCTCGTGGAGTAACCAATTTCGGGCTATCTGCCATAGCCCGTGGTTGCCCTTCTCTCAAGGCACTTTCTTTGTGGAACGTCCCCCGTGTAGGAGATGATGGTCTGTCCGAGATCGCTAAAGAATGCCATTTATTGGAGAAGCTTGACCTATGCCAGTGCCCTTCAGTTTCCAACAAGGGTTTGATTGCCATTGCAGAGAACTGCCCTAATTTGACTTCTTTGAGCATTGAATCCTGCTCAAAGATTGGCAACGAGGGACTCCAAGCTATTGGAAAGCTTTGCCCCAATCTGCAGTCCATCTCTATCAAGGACTGCCCTCTTGTTGGTGACCATGGAGTTTCCAGCCTGTTGTCCTCAGCATCTTCTGTCCTTTCAAAGGTTAAGCTTCATGGGTTGAACATCACAGATTTTACTCTTGCTGTGATTGGACATTACGGGAAGTCTGTGACAAGTCTAATGCTCAGTGGCCTGCAACATGTGAGTGAGAAGGGATTTTGGGTCATGGGAAATGCTCAGGGTTTGCAAAAATTGGTTTCTTTGATGATTACTTCTTGCCGAGGAGTAACAGATGTGAGTCTTGAAGCTCTGGGAAAGGGATGCACAAACCTGAAGCAGATGTGCCTTCGCAGGTGTTGCTTTGTCTCTGATGAGGGACTGGTAGGTTTCGCCAAGTCTGCAGGATCTCTTGAGTGCCTGCAATTGGAGGAGTGTAACAGAGCCACCCAATCCGGAATTGTTGGTGTCCTCTCAAACTGTGGATTAAAATCTCTTACCCTAGTAAAGTGCATGGGAATCAAGGATATGTCCTTTGTAGCTCCCTTGTCGTCCACTTGCAATTCCCTTAAATCTTTGTCTGTCAGGAACTGCCCGGGCTTTGGGAGTTCCAGCCTGGCTATGGTGGGCAAATTGTGCCCTCAGCTTCAGCATGTAGATCTCAGTGGACTTTATGGCATCACCGATGCAGGTCTTATGCCTCTTCTGGAGAGTTGCGAGGCAGGACTTGTAAAAGTGAATCTGAGTGGCTGCTTAAATTTGACCGATGAGGTAGTTTTGGCCTTGACCAGGCTACATGGCGGAACCCTCGAGTTGCTCAATCTTGATGGTTGCAGGAGGATTACTGATGCAAGTTTGGCAGCAGTTGCAGACAATTGTTATTTCCTCAGTGATTTGGATGTTTCAAAGTGTGCAATCACCGATTCTGGTGTCGCAGTCTTGTCTCATGCTGAGCAGCTCAATCTTCAAGTCCTTTCTTTCTCTGGTTGTTCCGGAGTGTCAAACAAAAGCATGCCTTTCCTGAAAAAATTGGGCAAGACCCTAGTGGGGTTGAATCTCCAGAACTGCAATTCAATCAGCAGTCGAACGGTTGAGCTGCTTGTGGAGAGCTTGTGGAGATGTGACATCCTTTTCTAATCAAAAGATGGAAGCTGCTGAACAAGATCTGAACAACTACACTTATGGTGATAAATATGGTAGATATTCAAACTCATACAGTCAGCTCACACGGGTAGCAACATTCAGCACAGTTTTTTGATCCGATGAAGTGGTCATGATGGTTGCTCTATGGCTTGGTGTTTTCCCAGGGACTTTGGTTTTTTTGCAGATGGCAAGTCCATCCGTTTTTTCGCAGGCTTTCTTTTTTGACATGGGAAAGCCTGTTGTTACCTATGAAGCCCCCATTTACCGGAGGCAGCATACTTCTTAGCCATGGTTCCTGGAGAATTTTGTCATCAAGTCATGGTTTTAGGTTTCCAGACATGATCATCACAGCTTTTGGTTCGATTTTGCCGGATGTGACCTACCCAGTGTTTTTAGCTTTGTCATACATTCCTCTATGGGAATTCTTGACTAGGTTTCTTTGTTTTCAGTCCTACAAAGTCTGTTGTTTGGATCAAATCTTTTAGTTCTTAAGCATCTTTTTTTAAGGGTCTTCCAGTGTTTGAAACTCCTGTAGGGGGTGCTTCTGTGTTTCCTTTTGTTGGTGTCTTTTATAGTGGCTGCTTTGTACAGTTCTATGTTTGGGTGCTGAAGATTGGAGGGCTTTTTGGCTATGGCAGTGGGATGCCATTTTACAACCTTAATTTCTGGTTGTTTTTTTGTAACCAAAGTCCTAAAAGTCTTGTAGGCTTTTTCCTTGTATATGAATTGTACAAATGCAACTACTCTGTTTATTATCATCAATGAAGCTTGATATTTTCTTTTGTATCTTATTTGTGCAAGGCAACTTTGGAACAAAATTTAGAAGCTTGAACCTGCTGGTAAAGATCTGAACTTTCTTTGAACCACAAAAAATGTAAATTACTAGTTCTTCCTCATAAAATTATCAACATTCAACCAAGAAAACTTTGTTTAAACTGTACCAACTCCTCAAAATGAGAATTCCCCTGCCAAATTTGACATGACTTGGTTTTCAATTTTATCAGATACAATAATACAACAAAAGTGCAATATAAAGATACATATTGGGAAGTTGATTTGCTCTGAAAAATTGAGAATGCATATCAAAATGTTGAAAATTCTTGTGGTCACACAGGTGATCATCTCAATTCATGTGGAAAATAATTCATTCAGATAATAAGATGAGTTGGGAATGAATGAATACATGCATCATCATCCTAATCCTATATTAATCAACACCTTTGAAAATTCAAATATATATAGAATATAGATAGCTCCATTAATTTAGTCATCAAGTTGCAGCCTGCTGCCGGTTCAAAGACCCACAAAACAGAACATATTGCGCGTAATGAACATGGCCCAAGATTTTCAATAAAACGTTTTTGTTGACTCTCCCTGTTTTAACAATAGCTGAGCTTGTAATTTAATTATGGAGAAGAAAATATATAGTAGAGAATTAATGGTGGCAGCAGACAGCAGGCAGAAGGCAGTCTTGCCGTAGTTTCCCATTGAATAGACTCAGATTTTACTCAATATATCGGTCCCATGGTTTATGGCTGTGGTTCATGCCACTGCCAACATCATTGCATCAAGAGCTTGCTTGGACCATAAAAAAAAGCACATTGAAGTAGAATCAGTAACATGTTTTTTTTTGTTCATTTTTTTTCTTGTTCAAGCCTAGGAATGAATCCAATAAGAAGTCAAAATAGAGAGATACAAAAGGAAAAAAAAAAAAAGTCAGATCAGGTTTTGATAATTAACTTCTTGTATCTTGGACAGCAAAATTGGCTCCCATTTTACACCCAAAGGGTACGAAATTTTCAACCAAAAAGAAAATGCAGCCCCAAGTATATATGATGAATAGTAATTAGTAAATCATTGCCATGCACTGTTTACTTACTGTTAGTCAGCTTATCCTTTTTAATAATGAGAAACAGAAAAAGGGGCTCAATGCATTAGAAATAATTAAGTAGCAGACTCAGCAGAGGCAGAAGGGAAAAAAAGCAGAAATTGCCATGGAAGAGCTTACAGAAGAGTTTTTACTGTATTTGAAGCAGTAAGTAGCTAAGCTATATATACATAATTAATTTTGGTGATGATGAATGGATCAAGGTTGAAAGAACTTGTTTCCACATTTGCATTTCCATGCGAGGAGATAATAGCTTTCATCACCTTGATATGAAAAGCTTCGGCCATTTTTTCTGGTATGGTGGCCTGGAGAAGCTACTAAAGCAGCCATGCATGGTCTGCAATTCAAGCATCTGTTCACACACTTGGGTGGCCTTGATCCCAGTACTTTCTTGGAACTCTCATGATCATCAGCACCTTCTGATCCTACTGCCAAAAAAAGGAAAGATAAAATCCAGGAACATTATATATACTATATGTTACACGATCAGTTAAAAAAATCCCAATGGAATCTGAATTTTACCTGATTTGGAGAGGTAAAAAATGAACAAAAAACTGATCAGTAAAACAATGATCTTAAACTTAAGTGGTGGATGGTTTTGGAATGAAGCCATGATCATCATTGTCATAAATGTATGAATTGGTGCAGCATATATAAGAGTTAACTGAGGCCTGAGGAAGCTTGTTTGTTTCCCAAGAAAAGGAAGGAAGATGGGAAAATACTGTTGAAAAATTAAGAAAGATTTTGATCAAATGATGATGCAGAGTTCAATTGCCTGTTAAAAAAATTAAGTAACAACAAATAATGAAATTATACAAAGCATCTAGGAGGAGAAATCAGAATTTGGAGAGTGGGGGTGGGGGGGTCCCATAGAATAATAACTTTAAAAAAAAAAAAAAAAAACATTGAAAACTCTCAATCAAGAAATAGTTAAGTCTGTCTTCATGTGTTCAGGGAGTGAATTGACTGAAGTTACATCTTCTTTTATCTTTTTCTTTTGCAACCTGACTTCACTCTCATCTCCTTTGCATTACTTTCTTTCTTTTCTCAAATTTTTTTTTTTTAATTTTATACGAGTAGTATTTTGTCATCAAACAAGGTATGGCATGCTTAATTTTTGAAATATTCTTTGATTTAATTAGATTATTTAATTTGTATATAAGGTTTTAAATATATTTTTTCTTTATATTTATAGCCGTACGTAGCATGTTCTGCAGTTCTACTTTAGATATTGTCACCCTCAATGGGTAACATGAAGTGATGAAGATATTAGGGCATTGCTTCTGCAAGTTCAACTAATAAATATAATACAATTTTTTTTTTTTAAAGGGTTCGATTAAGGATAAAATTATCTCCAGATTAGTCGAGATTACACAAAAAAAAAAAAAAATCCTCGAGACTAATTAGAACCTCAATAAGTATGTGTAGATCATGTTTTTGGCTTTTTTGCAAATAATGCATTGTTATCTATAAAATACTTTTCATTTTTAGTGAAGAGAAACGCTATACGTTTCGAATTTATGAACTTAATAAATTTATGATTTATAGCTTAAAAATCATGTTTTAACAAAAAAAAAAGCTCTAGAATGCAAAATTATATGCCTAGACCAAAGGTACTAGTTGCGTGGAATTGGAAAACCAAAATTTCAGAAAAGCCTAAAACTAGAGTCTCAAAAGTCAAAAGTGTCTAAATCTTCCAAACTTTGGCACAAAATTAGGTTTCTTATGGAAATGTCAGTGTCGCGATCAAGACAAAAAGGAGAAATTAAGACTCTAATGAGCTAAGCTATAATAGGATCAAGGAGACAAGGACTATAGTAGTAATTTTTTTTTTTTGCCAAAAGGACATAATGATAATTTAAACCAATAATAACACAGGCAGTAAAATATACAAGTGTGTCAAAAGAAATTATTGGTTTAATTGATCATTCGATGTTTATTCTCTTAGATAAGGTCTCTTGAATGAAGAAAATTATTCATAAGGCCAATGGGGGTTAATCAAAGTACTACATATATAAACTGGAAATTGTGGTGGAAGGTATCCGAATTCGAGTTTCTTACAAATTCTTAGGCTCCGTTTAGTAGAGCGGTGCGGTAGTGGTGCGATTGACACTGTTTAGCAACTGTACAGATGAGATTACACTGTACAGATTAGATTAGGTACTGCACAGATGAGATTATTAGAGCGGCGATTGAAACGGAGATTACACTTAAGACTCCATTTGACTGGTGTACTGGTCCACCGGCCAAATGACCGGTGAATCGGTGCACTAAACATGACCTTAGACGATATGTAAGTTTGAAAAACCCACGATGATCCATAAATATCCAAAAGGGTTGACGATTTGTCCTGACTTTGAAAATGAGATAATCTACCATACACATAGATTTTAATATACCAAATAAAGGAAAACCATTCATATATAAGAAAATTTTACCCAAACTAACCTGTCGAATAGAAATAGTTCGTATCCGTTATATTTTAATATTAGTAGAATGATACTAATTATATTTTTGGAAGAAGTTAGGTAAGGTTCTTTAGGTCAAATCAGGATTTTTCCATAAATCACAAAACTGTGGGAAAAGGCAAATAAATAGCAAGTTAACAAGAAGAATAACAGGCTGCTAATCTAGGGATTAGATTCAACAAAACAGCATTATTAGGCAGAATCAAACTTTACCATTTACACTATTCTACACTGCTTCTAGAGAAAATATAATACAACAAAATCTGAGAGTTGGCACTGCCAAAGTGGCAATGTGACATACACACTTACTACATGTCTTTTTAGGGAACCAAGAAAATACTACTAATAAAGACGACCAGATTTCAATATCTCTTCCAGACACAGCATGAAGTGACAAAAAGAAAATCAATGAATTTTTGTGTCATAGTCCACTGACTATATGTTTCTTTTTTTCTTTCCCTTGGTGCTTGATACAAACTTAGGCTAAGGCCTAAGGGTATTAAAGAATCTTAGTGTTTTTTATGTATTTATTCTAAAATGTTAGGGCAATTTAACTACATTGGCTAATTCGTGGCGAGTTGGATCAAACCCTAAAATAGAAAAAATCTTCAAATGTCTATTTTCTCCATTCACAAATCTAAAAAACATTTTCTCCATTCACAAATCTAAAAATCCAGATACTGAGTACCGAGTACATTCTCGATTCACAAATCTAAAAATCCAGATACCGAGTACATTCTGCTCAACCCTGCTATATTTTAAAAGAATGCAACCCCTGAAATGAAATTTAATCTGCATATATGCCTAGATTAAGCATTTTTGAGTTAACTTGATGAAGAAACTTGAATAGAACTCTTTATTTTTTTTTCTATCTCAGTCATTAATTTTCATTGATCAATTATTTATTTTCCTTGCAGCAATTTAAACTGCCAGAAACCACAGAAGAAAAGTCAGAAGCAGGAACAGGAACAGGGGTCTCCCGTAATTGCTACTAGAGCATTCACACAATTATTCAGAAGGCTATTTAATGATAGATAGCCCATTAGCCCCATATAGGTAAAGGAAAAAAAAAATTTGCAGACCACATGGCTGATGATGCAGTTGAAGTGGGTAGTACTCTATATAGACTACAGGTTTAGCCCTGTTGGCTAATAGTAGAAAAAGTCTTAGCTAGTACATGCATGTATACCCCAACTTGTTCCTGTTAACTGCACAATCTAGCTTTGTTTTCTCTTTCGGTTTTAGATCAGATTCGTTTAATTTGGCAAATGCCGACAAAACTCACAAAACCAAAGAAAAACCTGACTTTGCTTTCAAGTTTTTTAACATTCTCTTCTTTCACTATGCATGTACATTACTTGCCGACTGCCTGCCGACTAAGAATTGAGAGAAAAATATGATGAAATTGGTGATTCAAAAAAACAATGATTGTTTGCAGCAGTATTAATGGAGATCAAAAAATGGTTCGGAATTGGAATCTTCCGAATGCAAAAACCTGGGAATAGCGCACAGCAGATTCTGTGAAATATGCTTTTGGTGGTGAATCATAAAACTTACCATTGCTGGGTTTTGTTCGGGTGTAGTGTAGGGACAGCGTTGTCAGCTACAGCCACAGGCAGCATCTAATCTACTGAACCTGTGCCAAACTGCCAATGGTGGAAAATAACAGTGAAAAATGAAATCAAACGAGTCCAAAAGAGTGAAGAAGACAGACCTCCATTTGCTGCATCGGCATGGAGCTTAATCTAGATTATTGATTATTGATTATTGTTAATATTATATTATATACTATATAATAATAATATTGTAGTTCTATATCAAAACAATCAATACAACCAAGACATTAACACGTTATCTTTCGTTGGCTACAAAAAGATCTAACATACAAGGGTAATGGCCCTGCCAGCCTCACCTTGCCCTCGTAGGTTTCTATGGAGGAAAGGAGGAAGTTGAGGAGAAGAGACAAAACCTACATATCAACATGGGTGTAATAAATTCTTTCAAGGATATCATGATCCATGAACCCGGAATCCGATATGTATGCAGCGGACGGTTTTATAGCAAGATGGCGGGTTGGTGAAGCAAAGCAGAGGCTACAAAATGGATCAGCAAGTCATTGTTCTAAGAAGACTTGAATTTGCAAGACCCTCTGTCGGTTTCCATATGATATTGTCTAGCTTAGCGCAGAAGTTCTTGTAGAACTGCCAAAATCGAAACAATTAGTAATTAGTATATCGCTAATTGCAGATAGGTAGTTGCAACAAATTTACCATCAGATAACAACATACTCTAAGACAAGTCCATGAGCAATTAATATTCCTGATTGATACATGCTTATCCAAATCGGAAAAAGTTTTGCAAGACTACATGTATGTCATAGCCCAGAGGGTATGAATCTAAACAAGACTACCATTTAACCTTAGCCAAATGCAAATGGTGCAAAGTACAAGTTGGAATCAATGAAGATTAAATAGCTGAAGGACGACTAAGAACATGAGAAAATGGATAACAGTATTTAGCCTTTTGCTAGAGCATAATGAAAATTTAACTCCTGTGACAAGCGAAAATAGTTGAATTGTAGCTTTAGAGGACCACTTGGAATCGACTACCCTATACAAAAGGTTTTATTCATAGTGGTTAGAAAAACAAGAAAGCTTTTTTACCCCCATTCTGTTTTAATTTAATTCGTGTTGCATGTAGCCAGTAACCCATTCAAACATTAGAGAAACCCGAGAGTACACAATGATGCATAAGATTCCTGTAATAGGAGGATGTGTACAAACAACCAACCTTGTGATATTCAAGAGTATCTCCAGCAGCTTTTCGAACATCTACCATGAACAGGGATGGTGCAACTTCATAAACCTACATAACAGATATAGAGGTTACTATAAAACAAAAGTCAATCAAATTTACTGGCCAATGAAAGAACTACATTCAATAACAAATCAGAAAAAATTTCTAGGAATCTACCTCCAGGACAACCGCAAATTGCGCAACCTTATTTGCAGATATTCCCTCGAGTCTTGTCTGAGGTTGGAAAGAGAGAACGAGATTTTAGGATAAAGGAACTAAGATGAATATAGTACACTTAAACACTGAGGCCCCTTTAAAACCATGCAAAACATGATCACCAAATCAAACAATAGGGTGATCCCAAAACCAGTTATATAGCTGAGAATAGAAAGAAGCTAAATTAATCTAGACAGTGTATTTCCTTGGCAAAGCTTTTCTATTCATACTTTTATTTGGCAAAGTAAATTGGTATATAATGCATAGATGGAAGTCTTAAGCTGCTGCTGTTACATTAGCAGAATTATTACTGCGAGTGTCTTTGAGAGGTATTAAACAAAAAATTAGCTTATTACCTACTAGATAGGAGCTACCAGAAGGGCTTCTCTACTAGCATGTCATCATGTCTAGGAAGTTTTCATTTTCTTTGGAAGAAAACAAGATGATAAACCATGGAAAATAAAAAATATTTATGTAAAATATTGAATGCTGCATTTCATGTAGAAGTCTTCAAAGCATAACAGTGATGACCCATCCACCTCTGTTTAGTGAACGAATATATTTCTACAACTCATACCTTGTAATTACGTGTATGAACCTTGAGACCCATTGATTCTGCAACGGCTTCAACAGTTGAGATTATAACTCTTGCTGGTTTGCGTGATACAAATCGAGTTTGCCGTTTTACATAATCCTGCCAATAACTATGATGCTTAGCAGTGAACCAAAGAAACATAAAAGATCACAAGTTAGAAATCCTAGCTTCTAATTGCAGCATTTGCGACCAATTGTATTGTAGACTAGGAAACTGACAAGGACTACAATTTCAGCTGGCAGCAGAAATATGATAAATCTCGCTCTACCTGTTGCCTGTCAAACAATGCTGACAGATTCAAGCCTTGGGATAGAGTAATCATCTCAAATGCATTCATTATTAGGGGACCCCCCTCATCAACTGTGGACTGCTCAGATACATACTGGTCCTGCAAAATACCAGTGGTTAGTCAACAAAGAGATATTTAGTGCACAATTCAGACAGATTGATGTAACATTCTTCGATAACAACCATTCAAAGTGACATGATGAAAATAAAAATCCTCTAATCTAGCATCAGAAAATCTCTTTGGCTAACCAAAGGAACCGCAATACATATTTTCCTCACCTCAATGTTATCAAAAACTGCACAGACATCATCCAAATTCACTTCTTCTTCTCTAGGTCTCACAGGCACATAATTCTTCCGAAACCATGGATCCCTTTGGATTCCCTCAATTTTAATACGCTGAAGCAACAAGTGAACCAGTTATAGAGAGTCGCGGAGAAACAAGCATCAAAATAATTAGTTTGTATTACTCACTTTGCTCCATTTAACTAATGTCTACTATCATATTGCTTGAATATAAACCTTATTAAGACTGTATGTAATGAAGTATGATCTCTGGTTCTCATGCCTGAACTACCTGATTTTTATAAAATGAAAGCGGCATTTCATGTCAAAAAAAGGTTTTGGTCTATACATTTGACCTTTGCAAGGGCATTGCTTGTATTAGTGATCCTGATCTTTCGGTTCTTGAACATACTAAACATCCAGCAGATCCCAGGGCGGTTTAGATCTTAAAGAATTATTAAGCTGAGTATTAGAATCTAATGGGATGTAAAAGCCAACGCATTGAGTAGTTCAGGCTGTTAGAAGATAATTGGCACTCTTGAACATACAGCATAATGCAAAACATATGATGATTCATAACAGCATTCAAATAAACAAAACATAGATCTTAACAATAAGATAAAATAAATATACTCACAGTTTTAGGATTGGGATCAAGGATTTTCTGTATTAATGATTTTGCCCCTTGAGAAAACCAAAAAGGACAAGAAAACTGGGCACCATTAATCTGCAGTTGACCACAGAAGAGTCAGAAGCTTCACAGTTATACAAGTGCACTAATTGAATGCTCACATGTAACACTTCTAATTTCAATTTAGGTGGTTCCCCTTCACAAGAATATACTAAATGGTAAGACTTTGCATGAGTGTAAAAACATACAAAGTTTGCAGCCTCCATCATTATATATGCAAACATGCAAAGACACATATGGATTTCGGTTTGAACACAGCATGCAATTGTGACCATAATTTTTTATTTTCAAAAGAAAAAACCTCCACCAACAAGCGAATATAAATGACAGTATCTAACCTTTTGGTACAAGGTTGGAAGGTCTATCTCATCAAACGGGAGATATCCAGCCATTATAACAAAGAGAATGACTCCACATGACCACACATCCGCAGCAGCACCATCATAACCCTGGTTGCTGAGGACCTGATGGGCGATACTTACTGTGAGAAATTCAACTACATAACAGTCACCTTCAAAAAATGCATGTTCTTGAGTGTATTGATGAATGTTCAAACAAGACATTGTTACACTTAACAGCCATGATTACATAAGATAGTAAACAGTAACAATTATAAAGAAAGATAAATAACCATCACTCAAATGCTTTTCAACAATTAATAAGGAAGCTAAAATGCGAAAAGGCATAAACTGAGATAAAGATAATAGGCTTTTGCAGCAGTCAAATACGAATACATTACGCCAGTTACAAAGCATAGTGGACATAAGACAATTTGCTGCATAGTCCTAAAGTTGCTTGAAGGAATGTAGTCATGTACCTCTGGTGCAACATAATTTGGGGTTCCACATGTCGTGTGCAGAAGTCCAACCCCCTGCTCATGGGCATGCACAAATTATGAGAGAGATAAGAGTAACTATAAGTAAATACTCTCTGCTAGAGAGAGAGTAACTAGAGGTGAATATACTCTCTGCTGCATAAAACCAGGAAAAAAAAAGTTAATATTCTTACTTGCTGGGGCAGGGCACTCAACCCAAAGTCAGAAACCTTCAAATTGCCATAAGAGTCAAGTAGAAGATTTTCAGGCTATACATCAAATAGGAAAATGAATTAGTTAAGATTAAAAGATGGAATAATGAAATCACTGCTTCCCAAAGAGGTTGGATTCAAAATATTACACCTTTAGGTCTCTGTGGTATACACCCTTACTGTGACAATGAGAAACAGCATCAATAAGCTGTTGAAAGTATCGTCTACATTCATCTTCAGAAAGTCTTCCGCGGTGAACCTAGACAGAGTTAAAGAGGAGACCAATGCTTTTCAAAATAAAAATAGGGTAAAGAAAAAAAAAGGGGAAGAAAGCAAACAAATGAGATTAGAGAATAAGTATTCATAAGCTGGAAATACTTAGGAGACAGGAAATTCCTTACAATTTTATCAAAGAGTTCTCCTCCACTTACAAACTCAAGAATAATATATATTTTTGCCCTACCTGCCAAGACCTACAGTACAAAAAAAAATGGTCAAGTTTAACACTAAGAACAAGATAATAAATGTATTGAGGTACATTATCAGAACTGTACACAAACCTCATGCAATCTAACTATGTTAGGATGTCTAACAATCTTCATGATAGATATCTCTCTTTTAATCTGAAACAAATTAAACAAAAAGGGTGAGCACACTAATTTAAACGGAGTAGCAGATCCACAAATCAAGCTGGTAAGCAACATGCTTCTACAATTTCACAGCTCATAGACACTCTCAAATATTAAGCAGTTAAACATGCAGAATTCTTAGGCTTAAATTTGAAAGATCAAGGAAGCAGAAATTTACATGCCTAGGTGTTCTCAGGTGCGCTGAAAGCAGCAGGTTCTCCCTCATACCAAACACTTAGGATATTAATACTTGGGAAGTGTACTCTATCCATAGAGATGATGACTGTATATCATAGGAAATCGGGGGAAATTTTCAACAATATGGATTTGGATTTTAATATTCTAGAGAAAAAATAATCTCCAGAAATCGTTGGATGTTTAATTTCTTAAAAGCAATTTAATCTAGTTTTTCACTATATCCATTGACAAGCCAAGATGAGAATAGCGATTTAGCTTATCAAGAAGACTTTTTTGCTCAACTAGCATGCTTCAGATCCAGAGAACCCAAGGGGGAACAAATGTATGTTATATTGAGAAATAGCAAGGACCATAATATATGCCAGAGCAGAAGGGAGTACGAAAAATAAAAGTGGGTGGAAATTAGAAAGATATTGCCCTGTATACTCAATATTATAATCTGCATAAATAGGAAGATAAATAACAAAGTAGCTTAAATACCCTGTTCTGCCAGTGTGGAAGCAAAATTAAGCAATAATTTTTTAACTTAATTTTACTTTCTGAGGCAGTGCATGTCTTAGAATCAGAAGGCTCATCCAAACTTGAAAATCATTCAAATCACCATTCACTTTTCTCGACAATTTGTTTATACATTCTTGTGCTCAATCGGCTACTTAAATTCCATAAAAGATTGATTTCTCATTGATTCCTTACCATAGCATGTCCCATAGCCATAATGCAAGCATAACACAGCAAAACAGATAGAACACAACTTCAAACAATAATCAAAAGGAAAAAATAGTTTAGTAATTTTAGCAGTGAATGTAGTTTCCTTTAACAAAATTGAAGAACTTGCATCATTATTTTTCAACTAGTTCACTAAACAAAGTATTAGCAGTTCAATGAAAAGGCCTCAAACACGAATTACAAAATCGAAAGCCAAAGGCTATTAGAAGAATTAATTAACCACCTGATCAACCATTCTGTGCTTAAGAATGGTAGATTTCGCCAAAACTTTCACGGCCACGCTCTCTCCAGTATCTGTATTTTTCGCAAACTTAACCTTCGCGAATGTTCCTTCGCCAATCGTTCGCCCAACCTCATACTTACCTACTTTCCTTGTTGCTTTCTTCATTATTCTTGAACTTTCATTTCACACAGAAAAAACACCTAAAATCCAAAATGATTAAAAAAAAAAAGGAAGAAACATTAATCATAATTACAGAATTAAAGAAAAATGGTTTATCTTAGAAGTTACAGTTCGTGCTGCGTTTGCTACTCCAACTAACTCAGACGAATAATTCAGTAACAATTGTTTGGCCGCTGACAAAGCGGATAAAAAACGAGAAAAAATGAAAAATCCAACTGTTTCTACTCAAACAAAGAACTTTAAGAGAGAATAAAGAGTAAATTGACATAGCGAATAAGGGAAAGAAAGTACGATAACGCAATCACAGAAGAGAATATGCGAATGAATTCGAGGAATATTCCGGCGAAAAACTTACCGCCAAAAAAACAACTACTACAAGTGAAGCTTTTAACTAAAATTTCCTCGCGTAGGAACACGGAAATTGGCGGAGCTCCGGAGAGGGATTCACAGAGGCTCCGTCGGAAAATCGATCGCTGATCAGAGCAGGCAAAGCGAAGAGAGAAGATGGCTGAACTCTTTTTCTTTTAGCGCTTTCAAATTTTTATACTGTATTTTCTTTTTTCTGCTATTGTAAGCACGAGTTTATTTTTGGTAAAAGTATCCGGGAGGTCCCTGTACTATACAAAATATTGATTTTGGTCCCTATACTTTTTTTTCTACAAATTCATCCCTCTATTATCAGAACCTATCACCCGAGATCCCTCACATTAGTGTGCCGTGACAGACCCCTCAAATATGCTGATGTGGTACTAACACCGTCTTTTTTACTGATGTGGCAGGTGACACGTGGAATAAAAATTAAATATTTTTTAATATATTTTATTTTACTGAAATTTATTTAAAAAAATAAAATAAAAAGAAGAAATCTGAATTTTTTTTTCCACAAACACCAAAACTATTTCTCTCTTCTCAATAAAAGATCAAACACCCATCTTTTTCATGAACCAAGGAAGAATATTTTGAATGTTCTAACTCCAAAACCCATGCCCCTTTATACAAGGGAAAACATTTCTTCAAAATGTTAGAACATTCAAAATGTTCTTCATTGGTTCATGAAAAAGATGGGTGTTTGATCTTTTATTGAGGAGAGAGAAATAATTTTGGTGTTTGTGAAAAATTCAGATTTCTTCTTTTTATTTTTTTAAAAAATAAATTTCAGTAAAATAAAATATATTAAAAAAATATTTAATTTTTATTCCACGTGTCACCTGCCACGTCAACAAAAAAAAACGGTGTTAGTGCCACGTCAGTATATTTGACGAGTCTGTCACGATACGCTAACGTGAGAGATCTCGGGTGATAAGTTCTGATAGTAGAGAGATAAATTTGTAGAAAAAAAATATAGGGACCAAAATCAACATTTCGTATAGTACAGGGACCTCCGGGATACTTTTTACCGTTTATTTTTTGATATACTATATATATAAAGAAAAAAAAAAAAGGCTGACCCCTTCTTTTTTTCCCCCTCGTTTTCTTTCTTGTTCTTGTTAAAAATCATTTTTTTAATATGTAAGGCATGAAATTTGAAGATGGAATTTTCAAATTAAAAAGTCGCTTTTTGCATTTGTTGTTCTTTCTAATTGTCTTGTCTTGTCATTATTTTTTATCCTCTCTTAAAGCCAATTCATCATACTATTATCATTTTTTTTATCCTTTGCTTTTGAGACGATAAATTAAGGTTTAAGTTGGTAATAATTAAAAATTATAGTAATACCCTTAAATATTTTTATGTGGTTTTTTTTTTTAAATTTACACATCGAACTAAGAAAATATTTTTTTATATATTTTTTTACAACAATTCAGGTTTAATCCAATTATACAAATCTTTTACTATGTTTTAGAGAGTAAATTTCTAAAACTCATCATTATAAGGTTTTAGAAAAATAAATTTAAAAACTTATCAATATAGTTTAGCCCTGAATAACAACAATTGATTTATTTTAAGAGTTAATTCTAAAATTTAACATCACCTTATTAGAAAAAAATTTTTGGAAAAATGAAATAAAATATCAATAATTTATTAAAATTTATTTTAGATTTGACTAACATTGAAATTCTGCACTTAAAGACAATTTTAGTACAGATCTACATATGCCGAAAGGCATAGTATTAGAACAATTTTTGAAATTCTTAGGAATCATAGCTCCTTTTGCCTTATGTGACTCCGCCGCCGAGGGTAATGAACATAATTTGTATTTGTGCAGAAAAAAATATAATTAAACACATATTAATTAATATTTAAATGCTATATTAAAACAACGTTATCAAAATCCATAATAAAGAAACACATTCGGAGAATTAATTTTCACTAAATATGGGTTTGTTGTTATTAGGGAGTAACTTGTAGGAAATTAAAATTAAAAGACATAAATAAGTTTTTGACTTTAAAATCCGAAACCCAACTCCCATTAGCTGCCCGCCATCCCTACTTTAGCCTTAAAGTTTTGATCATGTCAAAAAAGACTGAAAATTTTGATTCATGGAGTAATTAACAATAATAAATAATTGTTGCATACGCCAAATCGTCTACCGGAAGTTAGTCGGAGGAGCTCTAAAGAGTACATGAAAGCATTGGGAAGGGTGTTAAAAGTGGCGGGGATAGGTCCCCATTTGTACTTCGATATTTAAGTCAAAACTCGAGATCTAGGGTTTTTGAGTGAGAGTTATAGATAGAGAGTGTAACATACCTCAGCTTTGATAGTTGTGAGTTTATATAAGACATGTTTGTACATGTCGCACGCTCGAGGCCACGTATGGAGTGCTAGCATGGCTGGCTTTGGGCCTCCGGGCCTTGGAGGTGGTTAAGCCGGATGGCAAGAATACAACATTTGGGGTCTCCGAAGTGAATCTCGACTGATCTAAACTCGAAAGTTACCGAACAGCATAGACTGTAGGTTACAATTGTGCCATACTCAACAATAATATATATTATTATAATAATAATAATTACAAGAAAGGTTCGACAAATAGTAATAGTAATCCTTAATTAGATTAGACGTATAGGCTATAGCAGCCAGCCATGAGCCATGTTGTAGGGTTTTAATTTTAACTGTAAACTGAACCTAATTGCCAACTTGAGCTGTGATTAATTATCTTTAGTCCATAGCACCTGTAATTATATATGTTTGATCAATTCAACAAAAAATAAGCAAACTTTTATTTTATTCTTTCTTTTTTTTTGTAAAAAAATGTACTCCTCCTACTATAGATTAGATTAACATTTACAAAGTCTTCAACGCAGCCTTCTTATTACCCTAGGATCGAAGAAAGCTCAAAAAAACATTAATTAAGACCGATTCAGGGTCTTCACGTTGTTCTTTTGGTGGATTATTTATAAATTATAATATATTTTTAGTTAAGTATTTTTAATTATATAATTTATATTAACGTATTTATATAGACAATGTCTTCATGATGATTAAAATTATATAATATATAATTGCGAATAATGAAATTGCTATAATCTGTTTCCCATTTTCTTCTGTCTTTCTGTCATTTGGTTAACAAAGAAAATGCAGCTTTTAAGATGACTTAAGGGTTAGATTATCTCTAAAGTCTAAACAAAATATGAATTGATAAGACCAGCTAATTGCTTAATTTGGGTGTTGAAATATACAAGTCATGATGACGATATGGATATATAGTTACGTGTGGAAATATTATGGTTTTAATTAATCATTGTCAATTTGATGGCTTATATTTTGACTTAATTAAAACCTAGATAGATTCTTAATTCTTATTGCCTGAGTTTTGGACTTTGATTTATTGCGTAAATCAGAGGAGCTAACATAATATATGTATTGAAGATTGTCATGATTTTAAAGATGAAAGAGTCTATCTTACTTTATATATATAATATATACATACATACGCGTGTGTGTTTAAAAATAAAACTATCTTATTGAGTGAATTTGAAGTTTTGATCTAGTGGCAAGCCCTGAGAAGTTGATCCAGAAGGTAGGGGTTCGAATCCTTGCCCTCTCTTCCCCTCCCCCGCATTTGACTCGATGGTTAATATGTAATAGTCTTATTCTCCGAGGTTCCAATAGAAATCCAAATCCTTCATTTAAAATAAGTATATTTACGCGGATGTCTGATCTATCTTAAAAATATGGAAAAAAAAAAATAAGTGATTACATTACAAAGTTCTTTTTTTCCCTTTTTGATGAAAAACTAAAAAGTTAATGCTGTTATGTTTTATTGATCCGAAGTTAATAAAGAATCCATATTTTTTCCCAATGATATTCTCAGATTGAAGATAAGACTATAATTAGGTTGATGATCTTAATATGACTTGTCATACTCTTTACCAAGAAAAGAAAATTTGAAATGGACAGCCATGTTTGAGGTCATATGAAACCATAAACAGAACAAAATTTATAATAAACTATAAACTAAGCTAAGAATGACAACCTTGAACCTACATTTTTTTTCTTCTCATGACAAACCTACAATTTTTAAACCATTAATTTGTGGTTATTCTAGACTTTTGAGTTTTGAGTTTACCAGAATACAAATAAATTGGATTATTTAATGAACAAGAACAGTGAATTTGATTATTTTAAGGGTTTGGGAGGTTTAACTCATGCATGATGATGCGAGCTAAGTTATTTTAATGGCTTTTCGGCCAATGAATAAGAAATGGGTGGCTTTTGTTTTGTTTTTTTTTTTAGCACCAAGAAAGGGAAAATGTGTGGCTTTTGTTTAAGAACTTCTGAAAACCCAAGTAAAGTCATAAAAAAAAACCAAAATAATGAGGTAAAGGATTGAGTTTTTTTGTTTTTTCCTTGCCATTAGGCATTTGGTCTGGTGGTAGAGTACTGGACTCTTAGTTCCAGCTTACCCAGACCATGAGGTCTTGGGTTCAACTCTCACGGAATTTTGTTTGTTTATTTGGTAGGTAGGTAGTTTATCTATGGTATAGTTTCTAGTTTGGGTTGAATTCTTATTGAGATATTTGGGCATAGAGATTTATTTGAATCGGTGTACGGGTATTCTATACATTTGTAATCCCAATCTTTTTAAGAAATGAAAATGATTCTTATCTTAAAAAAAGGATTGAGTTTTTTTTTTTTTTTTTAGGCTATAGTAAATGATTGAGTTTAAATATTACTAGTAAAATTAAAAACAAAAACAAAGAACAAAAAGGGTAACTCTTAGGCCCAAAATGATATGGACAAGCTATTGTTTGTAGCCCAAAAGACTTCAATTGAAAAGGGTTGCAACTTGTAAGGTAAACCAACTGGACAACTAAATATACTTGAGAAAACTAAAGCTAAGCCCAATATTTTATTTAAAAGATATTTCTACAATTTTCTTGTAAAGGTCAAGACTCAAAGAATAGATCACATTTGTTATTGACGAGGCCAATTTGAATAAAAATAAATTTTGGAAGGTCAATTCTAGATTTTTTAATGTAACTAAACATAAATATATATATATAGGTGTAATAAGGTAAATTTTCAAATTTTGGGCCATTGTATGCTTACCGTCTTGGAAAGTCTATAAAGGATCGGTGAGATTTATAGAATGCCAACAAACTTTACATCGGTAGAGAAAGTAAGCGGTTTACATCTTAACAAAAATAAAGCATAAATGCATTTGTTAGAAAAACTTTAACTTTTTACCTTATGTACTTATATATGTAATTGGGCCGATAAAAGTGTAAGATACATTTGAAAAAAATACTAGTAGTATATTTGATTGTTTGAGTTTAATTCTCGTTTTGGGAGTTACAATCACCCAATGGACTAAAAACACTATAAGCCCAGCTTCCTATTCAGAGGGAAGGCTAACCCTAACCGCTCCCCCAACCCATCTTTTCTCCTTTCAAAATTTTGTTTCCTCCTCCTGCTCTTGACGACTTTTTCTTAAAGGGAGATGAGGAGCGCTTGATTCTTTAATTACTTTTCTTTTAGAATAAAGTCTCTAGATCTATTGATTTGTCGGGTTTTAGTCAGTTTTTTGAGTCAGTAGTTTTGTTGAGACGAACATTTATCCAATATCTAGTTTGCAATAGACTGAAAACAGTTTGTCTTGTCGGAATGATTTTTTTTTATAATTAAAGTGTTGTTGAAGGTGATCCTTGAATCAGCTAGTCAAAAGCTTTTTCTTGGGAGATTCACCGAGAAACCAAAAAAAAAATTGAGTGGTGGGATGCGAAAGATTTATGAAGAAAGTTCGAGTCTCCATATACTCACCAAGAAAATTATCTGATTACGGAACAAGACCTAGATCTAAATATAAGATATGAGCATTCTTCTTAATTTATTGTAATCATGAGTATTATCTTTATAATTTCATTTTCATAAATGAGAATTACAATATTCTATTATTAAATAGCCAAATTTGGAAACATATTCAAGATCTTAAGAATTTTGCTAGGTCAAAAGATTTTTCTTGGATCTAAAACAAGCATCCCGGATTTACCTCCTCAATCGTGGGTCATGGATTAAAATATTAATTCTAGAAGAAAGGAAAATAAAAACAAGAAGAAAAATTGGTTTAATTTTGGGTTCAAGACTATGGACAAAAAAGTCACTGTTTATTACTAGTAGTTAATTATTTTTGCAAGTAAGGACATTGTAAAAAGGCATGACAAGCACACGAGCGATGTGGCCAGCTCAGATTATGATTTTCTCATTTCTGATTGGAGATTCATACTTCATACCGGACATGAAACCAAGTTGATTTTTCCAACTCTGAAAAAGAAGGGTTAGCTAGACTTCAAATATATATATATATACATACACCCAAGATGTATATGTCTCTATTTTCTAGCCATGAAAATGCTCCCTGAGGCTTAAATTTGATTACAACCAAAGAAGAATAAAGGAAAAAAAAAAGTGGAATCTCCTTCACAGAAACAAAAATGCTTGTTTTCATTTGAACTTATATTATTTTTTATTATATGACTTATATATATAATTCATATCTCTCTTTCCTTTTCTTAGGTTTATGACAGTTCCCTAAAAAAATTGCATATGAAAGGTGTGGTCCAAGCAAAATAGTATACAAGAAAGATTTTATAGATCTCTTATATAATCTTTGGTGCTTTTCAGTTTTCAACAGCTAGCTTATGAAAATGTTTTATAATGGTTGAAACTGTCTTTCCTAATTTGTCAGGGAGAGATTTGGACATTTTCTTTCAATTTGGATCCTTTTTACAGGGTTTTGATATCTGGGGTTATTTGGTTTCCCAGTCAATTTCATGGCATTATGTGTAAAAAATGATCCTTTCCTTTTTCTACTAAAAACTAGCTTAGATTTTGTTCTTTCCCTTCTGAGTCTTGGGCTTGTTGGCCGGAGATACTCGATTTCGTGTCACATAACTAAGACTCGACAAAAGTTTAGTTACAAATACATAAAATTCAGTCATACCTTAAAAAAGTTAAAATTTTATGGTAAATCCTAAAATGTATGCATTAAATGTGACAGAATTTTAGAATTAATATATGACTATAATTGTGTCACATACTTAATCCCGTGTAACTTCTATAGACCCTGTTATGTGAGATCATCAGTTCATCACTATGCTACTTAACATAGTTATGGGAGTACCTTGATATATATACTTGTATTATTGTGAAGTACAAATGTAGAAAATGACCTTTGCCCGGTGGTTGGCCGGAAGGATAGACTCCAATCAAATTTGGTTGGCGAATTGGTCATCATGGTGGCAGGCCACCCATTACCTCAATTGTTCATAACAAAAACAATTGCTAAATGATTTAATTATTGAGTAATTGCATTACGCAGATAATTACTAAATATATATATCCAAGGCTTTTCAATTACTTGCCTTCACAAAGGATTTTCACTTAAAATGCACAAGGACCTTAACATATATTGCACCCATCTCTATCGATCTCAAAAATATAACAAACGGAACGTTTTATTAGAGGGACGAGTGTAAATGGTGAGAATGTATCATTTATCTGTCAAAATTAAGAATTCAATACCCTATCAACAAATCATACAACTCTTAACGACATAATAATATTTCTTTTTCATGTTATAAAACTTATTTTAACGTTCATACTAAAATTAGAATTATTATGCTATTTAAACGGCTCAAGAACTTAATGGAACTTCTAATTAAAACTTTTATAAGAAGTCATGTTAAATTTCATTTAGGAGAAATTTGATATTTAATTAATTAAGGTATCGTATTTTTGAGTACGGTTGAGTATGCTGAATAAAGAAACTAGATATTGAGAATGTTTACTCCAATTAAGGTGCACGATTCAAAATTAATGAGATTTAAGGTGAATATTAGATATCGGGACTTTGGATGGAGAAATTATTAGATAAACTAGTTTTACTTTGTCATGTATGGTTCTGACCAATAAATTATGATAATTCAAAATTATTCTTGAAATTTAGACATAAATTTTACACCAAGTTTAACCTTGTAATGTAAGATTTATGGGATAAGTCACAAAATTCAGAACATTAATTTAGTAAGGTTTTAATAATTTTAGAAAAAAAATATGAATTATCACAATTTTATTAGTAGAGACAATAGATAACGTTAGGGGTGTAATCGAGTCGAGGAGTGAGCTACTCGAGCTCGATCTCGACACAAAAAACCGAGCTCGATACTCGACTCGAATTCAATCGAGTTTTGATTATCGAGTTATTCGAGTTCGACTCGATAAATTCGATACTTAATTAAAAAATAAAAAAATTCATTTTTAGTTGAAATTGAAGCTCGAGCTCAACAGGTATAAATAGTTAATTTTTTTAATTAAATATATAATATTATGTATATGTATATATGTATCGAGTAGCTCGATGAGTATCGAATTAAGCTTCATTGAGCTCGAACTCGGCTCGATTCGATACTTGAGCTAACTTGACTTGACAATGATCGAGTCGAATTCGAATTTTATTCGAATCGAACTCGAGTAACTTATGAATAGTACTGTACCACCTACACCATTAGATGACGTGAAACGAATCAGATCATATATCATCATATAATAATTTCTCAATGATTTCTTGAGTTGCTATTTGGTACACTTCTCGCGCTTTAGGCTTCCTAGTTAAAAAATATCTCACACGTACGGAGCTGAGGGCTCATAATTTAATAATAATTGAGGAAAAAAGTGAAAAATATCTTATTAGACACAAATAGTAAATGGGATGCAAAAAGACGAGAGTACCCTCAGATATATGCAAAAGCAAGTTGCTGGGCTAAAGACAGAGCAACTTTGGATGGGACCCATAAAAATCTGGGAAAGGGAGCTGCTCCGTCTACTTTATTTCCAAAAACCAAACCAAACGAAAACTATAGAGACCGCGATGGTCTTGATTTGATGGCTAATGCTCACCACCGTTGAGCCCAAACCTCGATGGGCTCCACCACTTTGCAAAAATCATTTGCTCCAATTTGCACCGCGGTCCCACCCCTCGGGCTAAGACCAGCCACTCATGTGCTCTTCAGTGGCATTTCCGTTAATAAATACAATTACCAAGGGGTTTTTCTTATTGACTTGAATACTGCGGGCAAAAACAATTAAAAAAATCCTGCCCGCTTTTGTTTTCCTAGAGGGGAATTGGAATTGCCAATGGTTTTATGGGTATCACGTGGAGATATTGAATCAGGGCCGTTGAAGTGCGGCTGATGGAGAATTGGACGGTGATGGAAGGTCCCAGCTCACGCGATTATTTTGGGGGCGTGGGGTCTACTGTTTTTGTACTTGAATGTCAACCGTGTACTAGTCTACCTCCCGCGGAAACCAAAGCGGAATTTGCTTTAGTCATGCCAAGTTCCAACAGCCAGCTCAATAGTGGTGTGTTTGGTATCACTATTTTGAGTATCTTTTTGTTAGTTTTAATTTTAATTTAATAGAAAGATTTTGAATTTCATACTTTTGTGTATTGTATATAAGATTTTGATCTCATCAAATTGATTTTCGTTAAATCTAAAGTAATTTTATTTTTGTCTAATAATGAATTTATGGTTTGTTTAACAATATTTAGTTTGGTAATGTTTTTCTTTACATTTTTTACAATTCTATTTAATTGGGGGAACAAATGTATGAGACAATTTGGTTGTTTGTTTCTAAAATAAAGAAAGTTATTAATTTTGGTGATTAGCAATGCTTGTAGAAGTTATGGTCAATTTAATATATTTAGAAATTTGAAATTTCCCTCTAATTGAGATTGTTAGATACTAAAATTACCTAAAAGAAGTTTTAGATTTGACTTTTCATATCTTAAACAAACCTTTTTTTTCCCTCTTTTCCTATGTATAAAAAAAATCAATGCATTAATTTTATTCATATACTCAAAATGTATCATCACAATATTAGTTACTAAATACTATTTGTACATATATTATAAAATAAATAAATAAATACAAATATTTTTTGAGGAAAAATAAATACTAATACTAATTGCAAATGAATTATGTGAAGTCAACTTAATTACATTATTATGGATGGTAGATTGTTAAGTTACTTTATGACTTTTTAAATTTTTTTGGTCAATCACTCCTAACTTAATGGGAATGTGTTTGGAAACGACTTTTAAATTGTAAACTAATTTTTTTTATTGAAATATATATTCATTTTTTAGCATAAATCTTTTTACAAAATTTTTTTTTTGGACTTGATATATTTTATATTTAGTATTATATATATGCAAATCAATCTTATGATTTCTTACTTTTATCCAAAGCATATGCATATGAAATGTCAAATCTCAACTCATTTTAAATAGAATGAATAGATAAGAACTCATAAGTTTTTTTTTTAGAAAAACTCATAACTTATATATATATATAAATTTCTTCTCTCTCAAAACCATAATATGATTAAAAAAAAATATTTTGGCATATAAGATAGCTAGGTTATGGCTTGATATGTGGTGCAGGAGGCTTCCTCCTAGCTGTAATCCCGATTCGCTTTCATTATTAATGAAATTTAAATTTTTGATAAAAAAAACTCTTATTAATTAATTAATTAATTAAATAAATATTTACTATTTATTTGCAAAATATTGTATTGAGGTTGTTACACTTTCTAGAATTTCTTGCATACCAAACAGCTCCTCTATTTTCCCAGCTCAGCAAAAATACCACGTGCACAACTGCATTTCACCGTGTTAGATCCAATCGCTTAAATCAACGGTTCAGATCTTTTCCGTACATTAAGTTAGTCACCCTATAAAAAGCTTTCACCGCCTCTTTTCTCCGTCCAACTTCTTCATACAACGCTGCAACTGCAGCTGAAAACCGAGGGTTGGCCTGAAATCAGGAAATCAAGAACCCAGATCCTTGCCTTATTTACATAAATCTACCTTAAATTTTAAAAATTATTCATTTTCGTACAAAATGCTTCTCAGAAGCGCATCAACGCCGTTACTTAACTCCCGGATCCCGCACTCGAAGGAGGCATCGCCGGAGCCGGAGTTTTTGCACCAGATTTCACGAAGCCGCTCTGTTATGTTCACAATTACGTGCTCCAGCTCCATGTCGGTGGGGTCCAGCGACGAGTCAAGTCGGAGGATGACGAAGGCGTTGTCGGAGACGGATCTGAGGGAATTGATGTTTCCCAAGTTGAAAACCGTTAACAAAAATAACGGGATCTTGGGTGGGATTTGTGTTGAGGAAGAACAGGAGGTGGAGGTGGAGAAAGAAGATGCCGAATTGGAATGGTGGAAAGCGGCGTCGTTGGGAGGAGTGGAAGAAGGGTGCGGGATCGGCTTTGGCGGAGGAAATTTCTGCGGAGGAGGAGGAGGCGGCGGTGGAGGATCCGACGGTGGAGATAACGAATGGGGATATTGGGATTCCAATAACGGAAATGACAGTACCGAATCGTATTATCAGAAAATGATCGAGGCTAATCCTGGAAATCCGCTCCTCCTCAGCAATTACGCTAGATTCTTAAAAGAGGTAACTTTATTTCCATTTCCATCTTCTTATCAAAAAATGGCTAAAAAAGTTTGGAGTTTGATCTTGATGTCGGAATTTGGAAACAGGTTCGTGGGGATTTCGTGAAAGCCGAGGAATATTGTGGGAGGGCAATCTTGGCAAATCCAAACGATGGGAACGTTCTGTCTATGTACGGTGATTTAATCTGGAAAACTCAGAAAGATGCTCCAAGAGCTGAAACATATTTCGATCAAGCTGTTAAAGCTGCTCCTAATGACTGGTAAGAACGATTTCTTGTTCTTGATTTATTTTTCAACAATGGGTTTCATCATTTCTCAATGGTTACTGGAAATTTATATCTTTTTTTAATGAAATTTGCAGTTATGTGCTAGCATCATATGCAAGTTTTCTTTGGGATGCTGAAGAAGACGAAGAACAAGAGGAAGAAATAGGGGAAATTTTGCGTATAGAATCTGAGCCAAAAAGCTTCTTTCATGGAGTTCCCCCAACACCTCCTCCATTGGCTGCTGCTTCTTAAATCTCTTGTGACATAGCTTTGTATATTTAGATATCTGACTTCTGCTAATATATGTCATGTTAATATATGTCATATATTGTCTTCCCACTTAACCTTTTTCTTTTTTCACCTTAATTTAGTTGTTCTTTGTAGAAAAAGAGTGAGTTGAGAGCTCTGTTTTGCCTTTCTCATTCTTGGAGCCGTATCATGTAAAAGGGAAAATAAAGATATGGAAAATGAAAAATTTTCATTGGAATCTTTCTCTCTTATTTTACTGTTGATTCTTGTGTTTAAGAATGCTTAATTTCTAGTTTAGATGAGCATGTTTTGGTTGGTGGTGTTCATTACAAGAAGCATGAAGGCTCTACTCAAGGAATTGATTCCTAGTTGTTTGATCTTATCAAGATTGCTAAGTGCCTGAACCACTGAAATAGATTCCTAGTTGATCAAAGATTAAAAGACAAAAGCCACTGTTTTTAGCTTAACTTTAGTGAATTGTTCTCATTATTCGTTGCTTTCAGCTGGTAATAAAGTTTGAGGATGACAGAATATTCATTTTCTTATGCCTAAATTAATAATCTTTTGGCTCAATTATTCAAGATAGTGGGTGCTTAATCCAACTTCATTGTTCTTTCTTTTTAGTTTACAGAACAAAAAGGAAGGCAAAAAGGGGTAATATATCTAGGAATAACATAAGAAGATAAAGACCTAATTGTAATAGATTTTGCTAAGCTACCTTGTTAGCTGGTGCTGATAACATTCCTTGGGCTCTTTTTTGGTGTTTTGCAGACTCAGAAGAGAACTTCCGAATTTTTCATCATTATTGGAGTACATGACATGAGGAGTTTTCTTCAGGTCTCTGAGAATTTAGCACACAGCAGAAACTAGCTACATGAATTGGAGACAGAAGGGGTTGCTTAGACAGGATCAAATGATCCAAAACCAACCCAGAACTGAACCACTGACCAAACCAAGTCCTAGGAACACAACTAATACAATTGCAGATAATTCTGCTTCTGAAACTGGCACGGTCTTGGGGCCTAGGATCATCAACACACTTGTTAGGTATCCGTTTGTCAATCCGAGCATAAACGTAAGAACAGCTACTGGTGCTTCACTCTTGAGCCAATTTGGTCCATGGAGGCAAGCAGTGAAAAGAGGATAGAATAAAAGCCTTGATATGCAACCCCATGTAGCTTTCTTAATGCTCTGCACAACATATATTGCAGTCAAAGACTTTCCTATGAAATCTGCCACATTATACATTGTGATCAGCAAAATAGGATACCAGTCCCCAAGGAGCTTGGATTCCAGATTCTCAGCTATGAATCCAGGGAAGATAGATAGGGTTACTATGTATATCAGGAGAATCCCAAGAGCTGGCCAGCAGACTTTTCTTGCCACTGTCCAAAACTGTGGCCTAGGGCAAAATGGCTCATCCTGAAGAAGTCTGTAATGCTGTCGCATAACCGGTAACTTATATAGCAAATTGCAGCAAAGAATGCAGCAAAGCAGGATAGTGGTGCTGACTATAAAGTAAAAGTGAGCACTTGCTCGGAGACCCTGTTCGGTTCGCGGAAGTGAAGCCTTAGTTGTTATTCTCAGGATGGAAACTAGCACACCTGTCATCATCAGATGTTAGGATTTAGTTACATAATAATCTGAGAGTCAAACTGCAGATGCTACAGTAACTCATTTAGTCTTTCTACAGGAAAACAAGGGTGATTGGAAGAATAAAGGATAGCACTTGCATGGAATGAGTGCCATATTCTGAATTATCTCTTTTTGGGCAGACAGAAGATATGATATAGCTCATGGATTCTACATTCTGACTACATATTTTACCTAAGGCTGGTTTGCACTTTTAAGCTTCTTCAAAAGGAAAAAAATTAAAAAGTGCTACCTGTATAATTAGAAGACGATACGATTAAAGCTTGACCTTTTACCATAGCTAAAACAAGGAACAAGTTGCTCTTTATTTCTATCTTGACCAACTTAAAAAGCATTAATTTGCAGGTACATGCTTTCTCATGGACTGTTATGATTTCTGTATAAGCCTATTTCATTTTTTATCATCCATATGCTATAGCACTCCAGTTGGTTGAATCAGAAAAGCAAAAGGGAAAATCAGGGTAAGAGTTGAATAGTGAAAGTGTTACAAAGGTACCTGAAGAGGCAGTTCCAGCAAAAATAGCCTGCATGTACTGTTTTGGAAGCTTTCCAGCTGATCCTATCAAGCTTCCTGCTATCAAGCCATCTGCTACACCACATATCACAACTGCTGCAACTGTGACAAAATATGCAGCATTCGGTCTCTCTTTGGACCAGCTACCGCGCGACACCCAGTCTATAGTTGGAGCAACCATTAGGGAGAGAATAAACATGGAAAATCCCAGGTTCATTCTAAATCTATGAGTCAACTTTCTGCTGCAGGGACCCCAAGTCATCATAACAACTAAAACCAGCACAGAGGAGCTCATATAACCTACAGAGAAGACCTTTTCAACATGCTTGGCAGGGTAGAGATAACCAAAGTAATCAACAGCTGTAATAAAAGCATTCCATGGAAGCAAATTGCCTGCACCAAGCAAGAAATGGATTATATAAGCAATTCTGTAAGTGTCCCTTGGCTCAGGCTGATCTACTGGAGCCTTTGGGTTTTCCATTTTTTGAATTTCCATTCCTGCAGGCTTTAGAAAGGTACCACTACCACTACTTCTTTACTAGTTTAAAACCCTTGGTTGGAATGTTTTATTTATTGAAGTTGTGGAACATGATGAATTGACTTGTTGATTAGAAAGGCATAACCAAGCAAACCCTAAGCTGATATAGAGCAAAACTCTTGCCTAACTCGGGGCGCTTAGCTGCTAGCTAGTCAAAGAGCTTTATATATATAGTTTAGTTGGCTTTAGTTGAACCAGCTTGAACTTTAGCCACAGCCAGTTTAGTTTTGAAAAACAGCTTGACAGCTCTACTAAACTTTGATCAAGGATTTGATTGATGGGTTTGGGATTTGGAATCGATGGGGGCTCATGCTTGAAGAAAATATGCGCTGTGTGGGGACGATAATGGATGGGCAGAGTTAGAAGTACCCTTTTCTTTTTTCTCTCATTTGCTGTACTGCTACTACACATGGGTTAAGAAAAGCATAACATTTGCTTGGTATGGTAATATGTTGTCAAATTTATATAATGTTAGAATCTTATAGAACTAAGGTGCTGCTGACAATTATTTCAGGACTTGCAGATAAACTCATCCCAAAGGAGATCAGCTAAAGGCTCAAAATTGTCAACAAAATTACTATAGTACTACTATATATGGTACATTCCAGGATTCAAGATCAAAATTTGCTTCTTTCTTTCTCAACCGCCCATTTCAAAAGGTTTCCTTAATAATTTGACAATGCTTCTCAAATGGCTTTGGTAATTTGATATGATAGGTTAGTTCCACTGGTAAGGTTCCTTTCAAAGGAGTCCCTCTGTGTTTTTGATTAGCCATCCATTCTTCTGCAGAACTTGATTCCTTCTTACAATGTTCAGAAAAAAGATAATCTTTCATCTCCCTCTTTTGACATGTGTTGTTTCTTCAACTTTCAACTTGTGTTTAGCTCTTAACAATTATTCCTCTCTTCTCCAGTTTCCACCCCTTCTTTTTTCCCTTTCCTTTCTAACTTTCTTTCTTTTCTTTCTTACTTTTAAGGAAGCTGATAAATGACAGCACATTAAACAGTTACCCATCATTGTGTCTGCAGCAGCAGCAGCCACGTTGGATATGTATTTGAAGGCCAAAAAAAAAAAACCCTGTTCTTCAACAAAGGTCAAGTTTCTTTTGGAAAAGAAAACAGAGGAAAATAGTTTATATACTGTTTTGTAAAATAATTCTATCATTATGAGTACAACTTATAATTGCTAGATTTCCATGATTGTTTTTCCTTCAACAATTCACACTCATTGACTGTGTGACAATGACACTATAAAAAGAAGCAATGGCTTTACAAAACTTTGCTTTATTAGGCATGCACTTGCCAAATTCCAAAATTATTTTGCATTTTTTGCTTCCAAAGTGATAATTAAGGAGGGTATGCATATAAATGGCTTTATGTAATAGTGGAAATCATAATTAAGCTTTCTTTATTGGGTTTATATATACACCAGCAGTGGAGTTTAGTAGACTGCATAAGCGGGTCTTGAATGGTGACATGTGTCCCCTAGGGACTAGATTGAAATATTTAAAATTTAATTAATTCAGAACATGAACATGTGTCAACTCCACAACCCGTTTGTGGAGTCCAAAATTTACACCGCTGATGTATCAAATAATTATCCTTCTTTATTTTATAATTTATAATTTTCATACCCAAATAAGATAAGAAAAATATGGGTAATACTTTTTGACCTTTGAAAGTAGTAGTAATAATAACTTGGTTAACTTTTAAACTTTGTTATCCAATCTGCTAAACAAGCATGCCAAAGGGTATATTTCCTGATTATTAAAAGGTGATTGATATTTTTAGGCCTAACACAATGAATGGTTTTTAAGTTTTTAAGATTAGATATATATTCCAGATTACGTGACATTTGATTAATGACATTTGGGTATTGATTTTTTGCAATTGTTGGGATGTGAACAAACAAATATACATCAATGAACAAAGGCATTTTAGGTATGTGCTACTACACCTACACTGCAGTGCTGGGCCATATGTATATGAATTATCTGTCAAAATTTGTTCCCTAGAACTTGTAGTTTTCTGCAATAATAGTGTGCCCAACTGATCTTCTAATGCAGTTTCTTGATTTATTTATTTTTTTAAAAATAAAAACGAGCCCTAGTAAATATATTGAATCTCGACTAATCTGGAGTCAAGCTGCGTCAGACCTTACTTGGAAGGAAGTTCTTTCTTTTTTTTTGCTACTTATGAACATGATATTGAAATGAGCTACACAATAGGAGGTAGCCCTCTCATTTCCCATAATCCCACCCCGCCCATCTCAGGATTCGAACTCGATACCTCCTATAAGAAGTCCCAGGATTTGACCACTGGGGTATCCCCTTGGAGACGAAGGAACCTCTTTCAACGTCTACAGTCAAGCTCTTTCAAACCTGGATCCTTGCTTAATGTAGTTTCTTGATACCACCACTAATTATGATTTTCAATTTGTTCCCTTGATGGTAATGTTTCGGTCTTAGATAGAAATTTAGATCATATGGTTTCAAAGCATATGCTTAGGCTAGCAGGAATGGCTACATAATGAGTTATTTGGGCTTTGGGCCCATGAAATTATTATGGGTTGCTTCTCAAATTTTTTTTTGTTTATTTGCTTTGATTATGGGCCGATGGCTCTCTTGTTTTCTTTACAAACTACACTTGAGGCACGTTTCTCTTCTGGTTTACAGCCCAAAAATATTACGGTTTAAATCTAACAATAGGGACTAAAATGAACAAGACTCTATAACATAGGGACTAATTAGGTAACTGTACCAACTCTCTTTCACCTGGCACCTGCAATATATATATATATATAATATAATAAAGGAAATGAAATTAGAAAACCAAATCTATATAAATCCAAAAAAAAAAAGGAAAGGAAAAAAATGTCAAAAAAGCGCGCTTCACAGTGAAGTAGCACAGTGAGTAAGTGCGTGATTGTGCGTGCTGAGACGGAGAGAGAGAGAGAGAGAGAGCGCGAGCGAAGCAGAGACAGAAGAAAACTCGATGGAAAGAAACACCGAAACGACGCCGTCTAGCTCAATGCAAGACCCCGAAGCAACAAACCGCGGCGCCGGTGGCAAATTAAGGAGACAACCGCCGCGTCGACCTCCGGCTACGCCCTACGCCCGTCCTCAGCAGAATCAGTCACTCCGTAGCCGCTTGCTCTCCAAGCTCGTTGATCCCGCTTACCGTCTTATAGCTGGAGGCGCTACTAGAATCTTACCCTCTCTCTTCACCAGACCACTCCTTCCGCCGCCAGAACCTCAAACTCACGGTTAGTTAAAAAGTTGTTAAAAGAAACGTCTCTTTTTTAAAAACTTTATGCTTTTCGTGTTTAATTAGGGTTTTTGAAAATGTGTAACTTTGCAAGTAAAAAGAATTTGAAGCTTCTAATGATTTTTTTTTTTTTCGTTTAGCTATGATTAAATGTTTAATTTGTGCGATTAGTTATTGAAGTTTGTTATTTCTGGTAGAAATAATTAACTTGGATGGAGGTATAGAAGAAGAAGCTAACAGCGAAGATCAAACTTGTTCTTCAACGGTAAGGGTTTTTTGCATAAAAATCCTCTTATTTTTATTATTACTTTTAAAGTTGTTAAATCACATTGTAGCTGCTCTATTTAAGCAAAAAATTGTTAATTTGATCTTTTCTTGATGACTTAGCTTGAATGAATATATTTTGGATTCTTTTTCTAGTTGGGAGTACCCAAAACAACAGGTGCCAGTGAAACCACTGATGAACCAAAGGCTGGTTCTGACTTTGCTGAACATAGTAAAGGCAATAATGGTGGCAGTACAGATGACGGGCTTTCAGAGGTTGAGAAGCTACTGAAGGGAAAATCATTCTCCAGGTGAATTGTTGTTGTCATGGATTATACATTCTCTCTGCTGTTTGTGAATTGTAACGATTTGTATGCTTCTGCCAAGATGTAGATTATTAACAAGAAATTACTTATAGTCCTAGTCGAGTCATTATGAATGAGCTTGTTTGATGTATTGATAAATGTATTCTTTTGTACCTGCCTGTGCCCATATTCGTATCTGTGTTTGCTTCAATATCTTCAGGGTGATCATTTAGTTAGTGCAAAGAGTCAATTATCTACTATTGGTTTTACCATTAATAATCTATTTTCCAGGGATGAAATCAATCGTCTGATAGAGATTATGAATTCAAGGGCTGCTGATGTTCCTAAAGTTGATCAGGAAAGTAAGGATTTAATCGTGTCTGCCGGAGGTGCCAAGGAACCTGTAGTTACTGAATACTCAAGAAGGTCAATCGGAGAAAAACATGATGATGGAAATAAAGCTGTATCGAGGTTGGCAACCCCCCTTCCCAAGCGCACTGTGAGTAAAAATCATTATAATAAGTTGTATTTAGTACTGAATTTGAAAGTTGTCTTATGTTAGTTGCTTGACTTGTTATGAGTTATGTGGAAAAAGATGCTAAAAGTATCCATGTGTAGATTATAAATTACAACAATACTAAACAACACTCTTCAAGCCATGTTTTACTAAAGATATATTCTATTATAAATCTTTTTATTGATGCTAATAGTTGATTAAATTCAACAAGATTTGACTGAGAATAAAAATGACTAAAATTTTTTGTTCCTGTCTGATGAGTGCATTTTAGTTAACTTTGTAGAAACCACTTGAACTCATACTATTATATTATGTGTAGATTTTGTTTGCCTTTAACAAAACCAATTCTTTGAACTCATACTATTAAATTATTTATCAATTTAATCTCTAAGGGAAATACATGTAGGACAAGAAAGGGGTTGCATTGAATTAAGATAATTTATTTGTTTGTTGGCAAGAACTTACTATAATTTTACTGTTTAATTGGATTGGATAATATGATAGTGGTCTTCTGGTAGGTTTAGAAAGGAAAGAGTCAATTTTGAGAGCAAAACAAAACAAAATGGCAATATACTTACCTCCTGGTTTGGGTTGTCTAACATTACCCTGATCTGTGGTTAGATGTTAAGATTGGCGGTTGCTTTGATGTGGATCATTATGGTTGATAGGTGGCTATTCTTGGCTTTGAATATGATATTTGCGGCTGGTTGTGAATCTGAAAGTATGCTGGGAAAGAAAGAAGATAGAAGCTGTAAAATTCACATAATTTTGATTATTAACTTTAGGGTTTTGATGCTTAGATTATCATTTGTAGAGAATTAGTAGTCGTAATCAGTAAAAGAGTAAAAGATGAACTCAAGTGCACTCTATAATTAGATATAGTTATGACTGCTTGTCAAGTTAATCATTTGATCACGGTTATTCAGTAGCTAAGTTCAGAACAGACTTGTGACAGGTAACAAGTTTATTAGATGTTTTCTGCAAGCTTACATATTGAAAGGAGATAGAAATTAGGGCTGGGGTCTTGACAGGAAAGATGAGAGGAGTTGACTACTGCTGTTGGGCTAGTTGGGATGGGGAAGATTGGTTAGGATGAGCCTTGTGGGAGCTGCGACATAAAAGAGAAGTCTCTTTTCCTCGTGTGGATAGAATGTCTCCCCTCTCTCATTCTCTCTAAAATGCACATGGTAATGGCTGCATGCTCATAGTTGCATCAATTTGCATAGCAAACATATATATGTGCTGTTAGGTACATCCATATTTGATGTGCTTGTCACCCTCATATCCTTTTTCTAATGTATTTGAAATTTTAAATTCTATAAATCCTTGCAGTTCACAGATGAAATTGGACTTTCACCAATTGAAATTGCAAAAGCATACATGGGAAGCCGAACATCAGAACTAAACCTAGGTTCTAAGAGTATTATTTCAAAAGATGAAAGACCGTCAGTGCTCAGAGATGATTTTGCATCGGAACCATTTGTTCCATTACCTTCTCCAAAGCCTGTCACAGGCTGGCCAGGTTCCATGGTACAGGATCAGCGTGGTTATCTAACTCCACAAAGTCAAAGAGGCAAATTTGGGCTTCAGAATTTTCCAAGAACCCCTTACTCCAGATCTATCTATTCAAAATCGAAATCCAAGGTGTGGAATTTTTAAATTTTGTTACAACTACATTTGATCCATTGCATGAGAGATGGCTGAGTTTTGGTTCTTCCTTCCTTGCAATCAGTTTGCTAGAGTACAAGACGAGGGTAATAGTTTCATGAACAGTTCATTCTCTCCCTTGCCACAATCACGCACTCCTGGGCAGGTAACTTTGCATGATTAGTTGTCGTAATGGTGCTCCTGATTATAATTCTAGTATAGTGCTAAATTCATATATAATATATATGCATGTGCATGCACACTGGCACGTTTTTTTCTATTTCCTAGTATGCATGTCTCATTGTGAAGTCATGCCATTTTCAGTTTTTCACTGTGCATTATTGAAGTTGATATTATCTCTAGCAGGTAATTTCAGATTTAGTGCATAAATACCTTACTTAAGGCTATTACATATTACACATTGTTCTTGCGGTGCTACTGAGACTGATTTATTGATTAGCTGAGAAGGCTAAGGGTATTGAGATTGTTTGATGAGATGATCTTTGCTAGTCTTAAAATGAATGTGTTAGTTTTAAAATAAATACCTTAATTAAGGATGTGAAGGATTTTTCACTTGGATTTTGAAATGAAAGGTCGTGCTGGAAATTTTAGTTGTAGCTATTTTTTGTCTGTCTGTTTTTAAAGCAAAGCTTTTTTGTTTTCCATATGGCTCATATGATGCGTGGATAAAGAAGTTTTCTGGTTGGTGGATAGTGGAGCTTTGGGTTAGTGTTGCTTGTTTTGGTTTGCAGAATAGAACAACAAGGTCCATAGGGACCGTTAGTAGTTAAGCTCATGTAGAAATGTGAAGTCCTGGTTTGTTTTTTTAATTAGTAATGTTCCTTTTTAATGAGTAAGCTTTTGCTTTGGGTGATTAGACTGTATTTGAACAGATAGCTTCACTATCTTTGTACCAACAAAATGAAGTGGCTTTACTGTTACTAGCCTCCATAGGCTCGTTAGAGCTTTTCTTTCAACATGATCTTTGAGCAAATGTGACTACGTATAGAGAAGTTGGGCAAATGTTACTTTTGATGCATGTATAAGTGTGTATAATGTGTCTCCTGATGCAGTGTTTGCTCGGTCTTTATTATTATGTTATAAATAATAGTTATCTATAACCTTATTCTATGAGCATTTATTAGATCAACAATGTTTACCTAGATTGGACGATATCTAACACTTATATTTGTTCTGCCTGCAAAGCTGAATGTATACCAAAAACTGAATAAGGGAATATACATCAGGGTCTAGCTAGTTGCGTTTTGATGAATTGAACTTTTATCAGTGCATCTATTTGACTCAATTCCGTTGCTTGCTGAACTGCATAGTTGAAGCTGGGGAGCAACATAGTGGATGATGGTTGTGGATCTGTGGGACCCATGCGGAGAATTCGTCATAGGGGCACTGCAGAAACTCCCTCCAGAGGATCTGTTTATTCTCATTCATCCTTAAATGGTCCTTCTCCAGTGGGAAATTCCAGTGCTTCCAAAGGTTTATTTCCAAAGAAGAATCTGGAACTAGGAGGCAATAGCTCTTCTGTTTTCTGGTCAGTAGATAGTAAGTTGGGGAGCTCTGAAACGGCTATCCCACCTGTCCATCCACATTCTAGTCAAATGGCTAGGACAATATTGGAGCATCTTGAGCGAAATCCAGCCACTCCTAAGGAGAAGTCAGATGAGTTAAAGATAGCCACTTCGTGGAAAGGATCTCAATCTTCAGATGCTAATGCTGCCATCTCAAAGGGGCACAATAGTTTCTCATATTTAGGACGTGATTCTAAAAGCAAGGATCAAATCGACAACAGAAATTCTGCTCAGGGGAATGAGGATAGAGGGAAATCAGTTTCTGTTGCTTTTCCAGAGAGTACCATTGAGGCTAAGAATGTGAACCAAAGCACTTCTGCTTCAGATTTAAAATTTGATGGCACTGTTTCAAGTTTTGCGTCCAAGGTATTTTCATTAATTCATCCTAGTATTATTGTTTTCTGACAATGCATACTTTCAGTATGTCTTCTGCATATACTAATACTAGTGTATCTATCATTCTCAGGGCTTAATGCTATCCATTTTGCTAAATATTGTTCAAGTTAGTTTTTGATTTTGGTATAACTAGAATATGGTTTAACATGCATATTACAGGCTCACGGAATCTTATAAAAGGAAAATTAACCTGTTTTCCCCCTACTTTTGGGAGATATTATGAAGAAGATGATAATGATTTTTATTTTGAAGTTCACCATGATAAATATATACCTAATTTCATTTCATTATCCCGACTTGGAAAGTGAAAGAAACATAATTTGTTCTTCTCTTAGATTGGCAAAAAGTATACCATCATTTCGTCCCTTTCATGAATTAACTATGAAATTTTGATTGGGGTTACTGATCTTATGATCATGATGCAGAAGCAATATAATTAAACTTGTTAAGTGTTTCATTTGTCAAGTTGCCTAGGTTTATCAAGCACTTTATTTGTAGTTGCATATGTTCATGTATTCTGTTTTTTTACCTGCCATACTAATCACTAATCACTTTTCGGGACAGGATTTCCCAAAGGCCACTGATGCTGCTATGTCCGAAGGTCGACAGAAAAACTCCTTGGGAAATAAGCCAGTTTTGCCTTCCATTTCTGTCAGCAAGCCTCAACAAAGATGGATGTTTACTCAGGATAATGGTGCCGGTTTCACTTTCCCTGTTCATGCCTCCTCTGGCGTTTCTTCTGAGCCTCCAACACCATCCATCATGCCATCGCTATCAGGTAGCAGTCCGAATCAGCCCAAAGAGGGAGATACAGAACCTTCATATAGTTTCGGCTCAAACAAATCAACTCCTGACCTTGTTTTTTCTTTCCCTTCGACAAGCAACGCTTCTAACCATGTTGAAGCCTCAGATATTAAGTATAGCTTCGGATCCGATAGGTCATCACGATTATCTTTCAGTTCAATAGGAAACAATGCCATATGCTACTGATATTTTTACCTTTTCTCATTCTTAATATAGGAGCTTAGAAATGTTTTAAAGCACAAGAACCCTATATTAAATTGATGTTAGGATTTATAGTGCCCCTTGTTAGGTATAAGGTTGATACTAAAATCCTCCATATTTTTATGAGAAATAGAAACAAGATATTTGCAACAAAATTTGTGATTGGTTTGTTTGTTGAATATGCTATGCTAACTTTGTCTTTGGATTAAAGTAGTATAACTTTGCATTATTCCCATTCTTGGCTTTTGGGAACTTGTTGTCTGCTGTGTGTAGATAAGAAAGAAAGGGGAAGATCAGCCTGGATGATTGGAGCTAAAACGTGGCATAATTCCTGTTCACATATTGTAAGAATTCATTTCATATATAAAAGAAAAGAGAAATTACCGAACAGGATTCCAGAGGAATCACATGTTTTTGGGGAGTTTTGCTCCGATTTTCACAACAAAGAAGAAAGAACTTATCCCTGTTTGGACCCCACCCACACCTTGAAAGATTGGGATAGAAATTTGCCAGAGAAAGGGAAAGCAGATATGCATGCATAATATACCCCACACCCACACCCACACCTTCTTCAACTGCATCAATTCAACATAACAATGGAAATGGAAACTCCAAAAATCACAAGGTCCAAAGAGAAAGGGTTTTTTTTTTTTTTTTTTTTTTTTTTTTTTTAAACTGTGGGTTGGGGAAGAAAGAAGGAAGAAAACAAGTTTGAAATGACAAGGAAATGAAAATGAATGAATGAGGTTAGCAGACATGAATTTGACATTTCAGATTCTTATGTCAGAACTGCATGCATCTTACTGCTGCTGTTGTTTGCTGTTGCTCTGCAACTCTTTTTTCCACTTTTCATAGTTTTCTTTTTTTTCTTAATTACTCCCCACTATCACCACTACCACCCACCAAGGCACCAATCCATTTCCCCTTTGGATAAATTTAAGTAGCAAGAAAATCTATTTGCCAGCTTGTGAATTGTGATCTTTACCACTACAATCCAATTGCTGATCCCGATAACATTCAATCATTATTACCCCACCCTTCTCATTTTACATTTTACATGCAATTCATTCTCTTGTTGAGTGACCTTGCATTTCATACTTTTTACCTTCATTATATATGCCTTTAATTGGTTCCTCAATTAGATTAATTTTAATCACTAGTTATTAACTCTAAGCAAGCTTCCTCTTCTTAGTTTAGTTCCCCATCATTTTTAATTCTACCTAGTGCTTCTTTGCTCTTTATCCTATCTTTTTAACATATAAGATTTACATCTTTTAATCCAACGGGATTAAATTAAGACCTTGCCAATGTCTTTTTGTCATTGACAAGCATTCTTCTTTTTAATTGATCCAAACCATGATGCCTCAAGGAATAGGGATAATGCAGATCCAAACCAAATTTCCTTTGGTCAAAGAGGATGCTATATATCAAGCCAAATTTTACCAAATGGGGGACTAAAAGTTATCATTGTCCTAATTCGCGACAGAGAATCATGCACCAACCACTAAATTAAGCGCTCGGTTATCAAGTTATTATGTATTTAATTTCCACCTTTTACACATTTATGTCATGCACAAAGTCTGTAAATACCAATTGGCAAATGGAAATTTTATCAGTAGGGACATGGGAACTTTATATCCTTATATGCCTTATTGAAAAGGATGGAAGGGTTATATACAAATAAATAAGAAGAGAATTTTACCCTTTTTCCATATGATCCCCCATCTATTGATGCATATGAAAAAAGAATCATAAAGCCTACCATTTCTAGGTGTATATCTCTACATATATATATATATATCTATTAATAAATAGGATTGGTTAAGGTTTCTTGTATGCAATCAAATAGGAAAAAAAAGGTAGGTATTATACATATATAGATAGTTATAACTTCAATTCAAAGTGAGTATACTATATATATCTTTATGACTTTCCCTTTGAGAATAGAGAAGTAGAAGTGGAGACCACAATTCCACTTCACCTGCAGCTGTTTTCAAAAGAGAGAGATGCCCTAACATTAGCCTGCGTCTCTGCCCCCTCCATTTTCATTATTCTAATGATGAATGATGATCACATTGTTCACCAAAAAAAGGAAATTTTAATGATTCTAATATAAAGTTAGATATTGGGAATGAATAATTACATGTAGAAATTCAGTCAACAGTTTGAATGCAATAATAATATATAGCAATATATATATATAGGCAAAAGGGTTTGGTCTACACTCTACATAATAGCTTTAAGAAATGCTTTTATTGGAGATTCTATGTGTGGATGTTTAAGATGGAAATGCCATGAAGCAAAAATGGTGGTCCAAAATTAACATTACTTTTGACAGAGATTATGGCTTGTGAGTTGTACTCTCTATATATGCTTGGACAATGGACAGACAAAGACTTTTCTTAGATACTATATACTACTATTTTACTTTTGAAACCCAAAAAATATGTACAATTAAAAGAAAAGAGAAAAAAGAACACACACTAAACAAAAGGAAAGAAGCAAATAGCTTTTCTTCCCATTCACTCTTTGAATAATTCAAAGCAAAAAATGGGAACTTGGCCTGCTTTTTATATATATAGGATGATGTAATTAAGGTTTCAATGTGACAGCTTCAAGGGAAGCAGCAACTATATACTTTGCCGGTCATTATATATACTTCATGCAATAAACTTACCTTTCCCCCCTTCACTTTCCCTTCTACTTTTTTACTTTCTTTCATTGGAAAAATATTTTCTACTTCTTCAATTAAAGAACTATATTATTTGCTTTCTCTCAAAAAAAAAAAAACTATATTATTTGCTTGCTTGCATATTTGCTACATCCAAAATTTTCTCTTACATATATACTCACTCCGATCCAGAATAAGTGTCACATTAGGAATATCAAACATATTAATACAATAATTAACTCACTTTAAATTTAGTAAAAAATATTTTAAATTACCTAAACACCCCAACATTTTATTAATTACATTTATCTTCTTTCAAACTCATTAATTAGGGGTATCTATGGTAAAAATACTACAAATTGTATTGATTTTATAAATGTGACACTTATTATGAAATAAACCAAAACTTGATTTGTGACACTTAAAATAGATCGGAGGGAGTATATTATATCAAATTATTATATAGCTGTATTCTAAATTATATAATTAAGAAACTACTCCACAAAGCAAAGCTCATCAACATTGGCACAAGGGACAAGGCAAAGAAATCAGTAGTAACATTTTTCTTTAATTATGATTAGAGTAATTAATTAGTTGAAGTAATATTGAACAGTGCAAGTATATAGTTTTGCCAAACTAAACAATATAGCTAGGGTAGACAATGCTGCTTGTCTACTTTGCAAAAGATAATGGGACAAAAATTAAAGGGTGTAAAATTAGTGCTTAATTTTCAAATTTGTGCAGGTTTCTTAAGTTGACATATATAGTTAATTGAAATTTGCAAATATTTGATGTACATAAAATATCCATCAGTAACAATAACTCAAATTTAATTAGTTATACATTTATTTAGCAAGATATATCATACACCTTTAAGTACAATGAAAAAGCTAAAAATAACTATAATAATGTTATTTTTTCTTCAAATCATAGCAGATAAACAGTTAAAGTTTCACTCTTTTCCTAATTATTATATAATCCATTGATTTCAATAAGCATTTAAGACAACTAGAAAAGTTATAACACTATTGATTTTTATTATTTCTATACTTTGTTAGCAAGAGTAGGATACAAAAACAAAAATAAATTCGATATAGAATTTGAAGTTTTATTTTAATTACTCTATTAATTAATATATCATGACATTGAGCTATGCAAATTGGTGTTTTCCTTGACCAGAGCGAATGTACATTGTTTATATATATATGTGATATTCTTCCTACTATATATATTAATTATCAAGTAAATTTTTATAACATGATCATTATGATAACTTGTAAGCTAAGGCAATCTTTGATAAGTGTAAATATTCAGTTTTAGAAAATGTACCAAAAAAAATTCAGTTTAAGGTAGATCATATATTAATTAAATAATCCACATATATACAATTAATGAAAGTAATAATACACTCATACATTCATGATGAAACATTGTTAAGTTAAAATATATGCATGATTAATACAAAAACATTAATACAAAAACAATACTATAATGAACCTCGAAAGCAACCTAGCTACATGTATGCAGTATTTTTGGTAAAAACATATATGCAGTTTTAAGACTGACTTAATTAGTGTACTACTCTAATTAATTTCTAAGATTTCTGATTCAGAAATTAAAGAAGATATATAAACATCACAGTGGGTTTATTTTAGTAATTATATATTATATATGTGTTCACTTGATAAGTGGATATGGGAATATATATAAAGACAACAGCTGAGTTCAAGTAAAATATAACATAAACAACTTAAGGCAAATTATAAAAGTACTTAAGAAATTAAGACATTGGGTCAAGACTTTCTTCTTAACTTCTTCAACCATAGCCTTCACCCAAAGATCAGGTCTTGAATCTTAAATCATCACTTATTCAGCAGTGCAGTCCTTGACATCAGATGCTTCTCAGAAGCCTATAAATATAGTTCAAAAAATGACAATAAATGAATAAATTTTAAACATTAAATAGGCAAATCAGATTTTATCAATGCTTTTTTTTTCTTCAATTATCCATTATTGATTGTTGGAAGAAAAACAAGAAAAGAGAGCTTAACAATATATGGTCACATGAAATCACCTAAAGAAAACACCCATGACATTTTATGCTTGATTATAGTTTTCCTTGACTAACAAAAAACTTGATTATTATATGCTACTTGTTTTCTAGTTCCCATCAAGTTATATGCTAAATGTGTTCAACTTCAAGGATCATTAATTACAAAAAGGGTTGATTTTCATTTTATATATACAAAATAGGGAAGCTTGTAAATGTAGGTCTCATAGCATCTGTTTCATCATAAAAGAAGTATACCTTATTAAGCAAAATAAATGAAAAGTTGGGTTTCATTTGTTTTCAACTTTCCCTTGTTCAATTTGTATAGCTAAAGAGAAACTAAATTTTTATTTCATATATAAATTATATATATCAGCAATGTACCAAAAAAAAGTTTATATATATCAGAAATTAACTACTTAAATACTTACATCATCCAGCTTATTTTGATTGTTGGTTTCCAGCATCAGCCCAAAATGGATATGAGGGAAATGTGCCCACTAGGTAAACCAAAAAGAAAAAAAAAAGAGTGGTCAATAACCAAAAAAAAAATTTGATATGAAATATCATAAAGTCTCTGTGTTTCTGATCATCAATATTGTTGCAGCCTTTGTGAATTAAATTAACTTACATTCTTAGCAGCAGTGCTGAATGCTTCCCTATGACTGATTTCAGGATTGTTAGCCTTGATCCTTTGAATCTCCTCTCTACATAATATAATATATCATCATTTATTAACTTTCACATTTAATAGTAAACTAAGCTATATATATAATCATACAAATCATCATATAATGTTAAAAAGAAAACATTAAATTCATTATATAATATATAGTTTCGTACTTTATGAATTGATTGTATGCAGAAGGTACCCGCTGCCTCTTCTCGGGAGCTGAACATGAAAGTAACATTACCTTAGTGAGTAACTTACATATATATATATATGAACTAAAATAATATGGAAAAGAAATTGAAATCATTTTTGACGCATACACATTTAGAGAAAGGGAAAAAGAAAGCAAATGATGTAGCTAGAAAGCTCGAAGAATTAGTACTATAATTTGACTAATCTAATTATTAAAAGAGATTGTGATTACTTAGTAATTACTTACGTCGATTAACTACCCTTTCTTCAGTAGCATTGTTAACAGGAGGTCGAATTGAGAACTTGTTGTTGCATTTGGAAGATGAACCCAAATCCATCCTGTAGTTATGATCCTGTGCTGCATAATTGGGTGCCTGCATTATTTTTTTTTCAATCCAAAAAGAAAAACTTATAGATCAACATAAAATTAAATGAAAAAAATTGATCTCCATCAATCAACAAAGAGAAAATAGTCATGTTTTTTGTTCTATTGGCCATGGGGCACTTGCTTTCCTCTTTGTATAAGTAACTTATACTAGGGAAAAAAAAGAAGAAGAAGTAAGAAATAGAAGAGGTACACGTTGGAGTTATCAATAGGAGAGTGAGAAAAAAAATTAAAATAGGGGGAAATAAAGAAAGAGAAAGAGAAGAAATAAAGGTGAGAAGATTGAAGTGATGTTTTGAGAGAGAGAAAAGGAGCAAAACCAGCATTGAAGTGACTGAATCAGTTAGAATTGTAGCATCATTTTAAGAGAAATAGAGACCTAAATCGGATCCTTGAAACAACAAAAGGGCCCTTAGTAGAAACTTTCTTCTCTTCTAAATCCAAAGGATCCTTTTAATTTATCTACCCCAAAAAAAAAAAAAAATCCAAAGGATCCTTATTTCCCTATCCTTTGTTTCCACAGTAGAAGACAAACTTCTCGAAAAGAAATCATTAAACCTAAGAACCCTAACTTACATGTCAATCAAATCAAGCCACCTAAAGCCAAGTAAAGACCCTTTGAAAAAATACACAAAATAAAATACAAAAAGTGGCTTAAATTTTTACTGTTTGATCAAAAGCCCAAAATCTTTATAAAAAAAATATATGCCTAGCTAGGCTTTAGAGGGGTCAGAATACAAGACATAAATACTTAGTTTATGTTAAAGCTAGCCCCCTGACGCAGGGCCGCAAAATCCAGCTCTCTATCTACCCTTAAAAGCAAATAAAATAGGTTTTGATCATGGCGGCTGCTAGGGTTTTCTGTGACTGTAACCAGAAATAAGAAAATGGGCTGTTTCAGAAAGTAAAAAGAAAAAAAAAAAGGAGAAGGTTTTGATATCTCTTGAAAACAAAATCTTGTTTTCCTGCCCCGAGAAACCCTAGGCTTTGAAGAGCCTGAAAATAGGGAAATTAATTTATATAAATAATATAACCTGAATGTCTTGCCATGACAGTGACTGAAATGCAGCTGCCATGTTCACGGACCATAGATTGGTGCAGTGCCCACATCGGACGGTCACAATGTCAAACAGGCTACTGCATGGAACACTCACCTGCATAAAAACATTCCAATTACTGTCAATCATATATAATATAACTCTTTCTAATATTTCTGCAAAACAAAATTCGATTCTAAAAAATCCCAGATCAGCCATGATTCTAAAAATTGGGTTTCTTTTCAAGATAATGAACTAAAAAGAAAAAAAAAGACAAAAAGGACAGGAAAACAGAGAAGAAGGTGACTACTAGCTAGGTTTCATATTGAAGAAATGTGAATACCAAAAAGTTGAAGAAGGAAAGAAGGGAAATGGGTTTTGTTTTTTTGGGTTTGATCGATGGAAATACTAAAAGTAAGGGTGCATGGTGGGTTTCTTGATGAGTTTGAGTTGGGTGTTTTCTGGGAAATGACCAGAAAAATGAGAAATGGGGGGCTTTTCCCAGTTAGCTAAAGAAACTGAGTTAGCAGAGGAAGCAGGGTGTGGCAGTAAAATTAGCAAGGGGAAAGGTAAGTAACAACAGTAGTAAACCAAGTAAGTTGAGGAGTTGTCTTCATCAATTTATCAACTAAATGCTTGTTTTTAGACTTTGGACGTTACAAAAATCCTCTTCTCTTTACCCTAAATAACATAATTCAAACATGTTAGTGATTATAACATAATCTCTTCATCTTCTATCTAATAACCCCCTCCCCCTCCCCTTCCCCTTCCCTAGACTATGGTCTTTGTTTGCATTAATATGACTTTTTTTGACTGCAAAAGAAAGAAGAAAAAGAAAAGTCTTACGATGGAGACCTGACCTGACCTTACTGGTTTAATTTAAGATAAACAAGAAACCCCAGAAATTTAAAAAAGAAACGAAAATCAGTAAAAGAGAACACGAGGGCTCTGATCACAGAAGCCAAAGACAGCTTTTATCAGGATCTAAAATCCTTCTTTCTTGTAAGACATGATAACAAATGGGGAAACAAAAAACCAAACCAAACCCCAATTTGAATATGTAACAAACAAGTTAGCAAGTGGCCTGTTAAAGAAAAGGCAGATCCCCCCACACCCACATTAAAAAAAAAAAACAAAAGAAAGAAAAGAAAGAAAGAAAGAAAGAAAGAAGAGATCAGATACCGCAAGAACTATGTTGCAAAAGTTGCAAGGGATATAGCAGAGTTGCTCAGGCGCAACATCGACGCAGCTTGACATCTCTTTCAAGTTTCAACCCAAAAAACAATTATATAAATCAAAAGCTTTGCCTCTCTTCAGCCCTAAGAAAAAAAGCAAAATATAATGAAAGAAAAAGAGAAACCAAAGCTCTCTAATTCCCTGCAACAAGTAAGCGAAAGATCACAAGAAGAAAGCAACACTTGGAACCCAAAGGAGAAAAGAAAAAAAAGAAAGGAGCTTTTTTATTCCCTTCAACTCCTTTGCTTTAAAACCGGGCTATAATGTATCACAACAGTAAACTAAATGTCCTTTTATATATAGGGAAATTATAAAAAACTTATTCGGAGAGAGAAGAAGAGAGGGTTCAAAAAGAAAGAAATTAAGAGGAATCCAAAGAGGTACAATACAAGAAAGAGCAGGCAGGCACAGCCAATATATGGTGAAAAAAAAAAAGGTGAGTTTTGCAGCAAATGCTGGGACCTAGAAAGGGTAATAGTTTCTTATGGGAAACCGAGTTTAGTTAAAGATTAGATTAGTTGCTATTGGTGAGTTAAAGAGGTTAGGGTTTTTGGAAGAAGAAGGAAAAAAAAAAAAAGAAAAGAAAAGAAAGAGGAAAGTTTGGCAGTATTATTAGCAAGTCGAAGGGGAAAGGGCTGTCAAGATTATGCTTGTTGGCTGTTGCTATTATGATGAAATGAGTTATGAGTGTGACCCCTGAACCCTGCTACACCGCCAGCGGACGAGGGGGGCGATTACCCTCTTTTCTTTCAAACTCTATATACTAATATACATACATATATACATACCATTTCTACTTTTTATTATAATTGTATCCCTATATAAAATGTGCCTTATATTCGTAAATAAATGCAGATATGTAATTCTTCAAGAAAAATGAAAATATGTAACAGTCTTAATTACTTTATTTTTAACAGTTAAATAAAGGTAATTCTCTTACCCGAGTTATTAGCTCAGTCTATGAGTGCAGAGTGTTTGGATCATCAGGTCCTTCATTCAAGTTACACGGAATGTGGGTTTAGTTTGTTTGGTTGATAAGTAGTTTATTTAAGACAAGTATATAAGTAATTTATTTAAGAAAAGTTCTTAGTTTAACTTGAATATTTCTCATGAAATGTTTGAGCATATCTATATATACCCTTTTTATTTTATTTTTATTTTTTTACTATTAAAATTATCACCAAATTACTGTATGCTCATTATTTAGCTCTTCTCATGTTGATATTTGTACAATTTTTATCGGTTGGTGTAATTGTTTTTCACACAATCTACTTGAGTAAATTAAAATAGAAAAGAATTTTACCAAATTAGTACTGTCTGTTTTTATTTAAGGTTTTCTCATATTGCAAAATTAAAAACCATTTCGTCTCTCACGTTTTCTTTCTTTAAAATACGAATGCGCATGAATAATACCCAATACCTCATCATAATATTTCATCGTACCCCTAAAAAAACAAAGGTAGTTCTCCTTTTAAAGTTAACATGGTATAGTATAAGAATTTAGTAAAGTCAGATTTCAGAATATTAATTCCTCATAATTAACGACCTAATAATATTGTACTTAATTTGGTCCAAAAAGAATGATGACGTAAAAACGTGTTTATATATCTTATCTCCTAATAAAGGCGATAGACTAGAATTCCCCCTCTATTTTTAATATATAGTTAGAAATTGTTAATTGAATCAATTTATTAGGAGGAAGAGCTTCCATTTTCTTAGGTCCAATTCTCTGCCACTTATATTTATGTACTCCTAAATAAGAGAAATAGAAATAAAAATAAAGAGGGTAAATTAGATTGCATTATTCTAGCTATCTGCTTGGACTATATTGGCTCAATAAAAGATATACATATGTATATCATTAATTTCATCTTTTTGGGTAGAGAATTCTATATAGGGTGTGCTCTCACATACTATTTGAGTTGCTTTGTTCTTTGAAGTTTGAACCAAGAAGTACTTTGGGCAGGAAATTAATGGCGTCTGTATCAGAACGCTGCATATTGTTTTGTTAGTTGTGCAAATATATTACAAAGTTAATAGTACTATAAAAGGGTAAATATCAAAATCAGGATTAAAAGTTTGGGGAAGTGCTCAATTTAGGCCTAATTTTTTAGTTTGAATCTAATTAGACCTTAAAGCTTGCACCGTCAACCAAATTAGACTTATTTCTGACGGAATATGCCATTACCACATCAGAAAAACCATGTAATACATAATGGCACGTGCACTACAAGCGTGAGTTCTGTCAGAAATAGGCCTAATTTGGTTGATTACCTAAAATTTTAGATCTAATTAGATTCAATCTAAAAAATTAGATCTAAATTGAGCATTTCCCCAAAGTTTTAGTCCTGATTCGAATATTTACCCTATTATTATAATGGTATCAAGAATGGGAATTGTTGATGTGGCAAGTCCAGTAGTCCATCACAATTCCATCCAAATTAGGAAAATTGAAGGACTTAGGATTTGTAGTCGTGGAATTTCTAAAATATCGGTTTAGAAAAAATGTTTTTGAAAAATGTTTTTAAAAATTGTAGTAGAAGAATATAACTAGTGTTTAGTATTGCTGTGAAAAAATGTGGTAAAAATATAAAATGTCTAAAAAAGATATTATAAGTAAGGAGAGAGAAAATTATGTTTGAGGTGAAAAACAGTTTTTTTTTGTTTTCTTTTTAATCTTCAAACACAATGCCAACTCAGGCCTTAATTCATTCAAACAAAGTTTGTAGGGGTGTATTTGATAGTTTTCACATAATTGGAGGGTTAATTTTACCTTGGACCAATTCATTATTTTCATGTTATATATATAAAACATGACCGACCAATTCATTATATATTAGGCATAGCATGAGAGTCATTAATTATTCCTACATGACAATAAAGAATTAATCCGTCATTGTAGTTTAGTATATATACCTGAATAATGTTAAATATGTTTTACTACCACTCAAAAATATGATGGTACCATCATGATAAATAAATACTAACTAACAAACTTATGTGGCTAATATGTGTTGAATGAGCCAACATGTAACAAGGACTCTATTTAATTATCTTAATTTGTTAATTGCTAGACACTTTGAAATTGTCTGTTTGGGTCACATTTTGTATTTTCAGTAATTTCATTTTCAGCCTATATTATACTATTTCTATATATTGTCAATTTGACTAAACACACATTATATATATATATATAGTCAAGAAATT